>QLTV01003108.1:4211573-4246061 GCA_003457575.1 Thermophis baileyi | reverse complement strand
GTCTAGGCCCAAAATTTCAAGTCTTGTGGAATAAGGTATTCTGTTGCGAGTGGAGGAGTGGAGGACTCTTCTAGTGAAATATTTTTGGACTCTCTCAATTGTATTAATGTCCGATATGCAGTGCGGGTTCCAGACAGGAGAGCTGTATTCAAGAATTGGTCTAAAGAATTGTTCTGCCATTCAAAGTCCTGCCAAGATAGTCCTGCCAAGAATAGGTTTCTAGCATCTGTAAGAAGGTAGAGAACTAGGGGCAGCCAACCCAACTCGGGGGACAAAAACATTTCTCTTTTCTCCTCTTACAAAAGCCTAAGAGCTTCTGTTCTGTTTATGATAAAACCTGTTTAAAGCAGTTTAATAAATATTTGTTATTTCTGAGTCATGGGCAATGGCAGAGTATTTGGATAGCACTTTCTCAGATCTTCAACAGGAAAAGGGATACAGTGAGTTGGTGGATTATGTATATACAGTATATATAGAGTAGTTATTATACAAAAAGAGAAAGGAAACATCTCAGATTGTCCTATCTATTCTAGGTCAGACCATAGCTTCTGCCATATCAAATTTTGTATGACTTTGCTGACAGAAATATATGTTCCCCTTTAGTATAAGCTGAGTAGCTATGTTGGTTTATTGCTGAGGACGATCAGCAGAATAGTAACTTCCTTTTCATGAGTTCTGTTTATCAGCCCGTATCTGCTGCTGGATTCAAACTAATATTAAAATTCTCCATCACTATCATATCATAAGGAGTCACTATATCATTCTAGAATTCATACATATCTTGCAGACTTCCAGAGACATACAGTAAACCTTCTCTATCCTATCAAAATATAATCAAAGATTGAGATTTCTTCTCCAACATTTTTCAGGTATCTCCACAAAAGTTAGCACTTAATATTGCTGTAAGAGAAAATTATACTGAAATAACCGCTTGACGATTTCATTTGAAGCCTACCGCATCCTCAATCCTTACATGCAAATGCAAAGCTTTAAAATTGCATTATAAGAATTGTGGGAATATTGTAATCAAAAGCACACTTTGTATACAAACAAAATCATGTTATTAGCGGATTGTGAAGCTCAACTCAAAACTAAGAAGTAGGAATTCAGTACTATAATGAAGATTCCTAAATGCTTATTAAACACAAATGACAAATGATATTTACTGGATCTATCTTTCTTTACTCAATATGATACTTAAACATATATTTTCCACTAAGAAAAAGACAATCCAGTTTTGTTTTACCATTTTCTAAAAGGTACTTGTTTAATTTAGCCCAACTTTTGTTCTGCATTTATTAACCACTGTGTATAGCAGCTTCTGTAACAAGCCATGGTGATAATCAAAATGCTGGTATGTTCTTCATAATGCCACATAAGCTACCTGAGAGACCACCTGTCTCCAATCATGTCTGCCTGTCCCATATGTTCCAGCAGAGTTGGTGGGCTCCAGGTCTCCTCCATTAAAGGTTGCCATCTTGTGGGACCTAGGAAGTGTATAGTCCCTTGTTGTGGTCCCCAGCCTCTGAAAATGCTCCAAAAAGCTTAGAAAACCTGGCTTTGGATCTGTGCCTGGAGTTCATGTTTGTTATTTGTTTAATGGGTCTTATTTTGTTTTGTGGATTTTGTTATAAGAGCCGAGGTGGCGCAGTGGTTAGAGTGCAGCACTGCAGGCTACTTCAGCTGACTGCTAGCTGCAGTTCGGCGGTTCAAATCTCACCGGCTCAAGGTTGACTCAGCCTTCCATCCTTCTGAGGTGGGTAAAATGAGGACCCAGATTGTTGGGGGCAATATGCTAACTCTGTAAACCGCTTAGAGAGGGCTGTAAAGCACTATGAAGCGGTATATAAGTCTAAGTGCTATTGCTATTTTAGTCCAGGCTGCTGTTGATTTAATATTTTTAGCTGCTTTTACGTCTTTTTGACCTGTGTGTACACCCAGCGTCCACTGGAGTTGGGCAGCTAATAAATTTAAATTAACAAATGAATGAATGAATAAATGAACAAACAAACAAATAATACCATCATGCAAATTTTGGGACATCTGTACAAGTACACAGGTCATGTCATTTCAGGCTGATCTCATAACATGCATATTATCATTTGCCCCACTTGCTCCTTCTAGGGATATATATGAAGATGCATAAAATCATTATTTTTTCTGAACTTACGGGCCAAATCACGAATGAAATGTTGTTCTGCTTTTAGGTGAACATGTTTGTTGAAGGTTTCCATGATGCTTTAGTTCTCTATGTTCTGGCTTTACGGGAAGTTCTGAAAAATGGCTTCACAAAGAAAGATGGAGATAAGATTGTTCATCAAACATGGAACAGGACATACGAAGGTACATCCAGTCACATATTCCATGCTTTTTTATAAATAGTTTTGTTTTAGTAAAAGCTGCCACTTTTTATCCTTGTTTCTTCATAGTGGAGATTATGATTCCTGGGTTTTGTTGATCAACCCTTCTAGATAATTGAAATGAAAAGCCAATTGTTTCTGCTAATACCGTATTATGAAAGAAGATTTTGTGATTGGTTGGTTGATTGATTGATTTTGTTAGCCATTTTTAAAACATTTGTGTCATGCGAAATCTTATGCCGGCAGCATAAAGTACAGGACCAGCACAGGAGTTTAAACAATCAGTTCAGAAGCTTCAAGTACCAACAAAGTCACGGGGCTTAAAGAGAGAACAAAAGAGGTCAGACTGAAGTGGTTATCAGAGGAAAAATTCTAGATAACCTTAAGACAACAATCAGTTTCTATGGAAGGAAGTTTCTGTGAGAAGAAAACACTCTGTAGAGTTACACAGATTGAAACCAACCCTTTGAATTGGCCATGGAAACAACCAAAACCCTGAGAGAGTTAAAATGGAGCACTTTAAAGAATAAAGCATAAGGATCTCTGAATGCTTTGTTTAGATCAATGTTTTTCAAACTTGGCAACTTGAAAATGTATGGACTTCATGCTGGCTGGGGAATTCTGGCTGTTGAAGTCCACACATCTTCAAGTTGCCAAGTTTGAAAAGCACTGATTTAAATAACCTTCACCCCTCAGTCTTCTACCTTTTGTCCCCACTGTTCTGCCTGAAATGCTGCCTCCTGCATATGATTGTATAGTCTGCCAAAAATAAAGAGAATAGAGAATATTGAATTTAATCACAATATGTAGAGAACTGCATAGACAGTGCAGCTTTTAAATATGGATTTAGGGGTGAAATGCTCCCGGTTCGCTCGTACCTGTCAGTCGCCGTAGAGCTGGTCGCCAAGGTAGCGCGAGGCGCCGCCCACCCGCCCGGACTGCCGCCATTTGGGTTCTTTTACCCTCTGCGAATGCACAGAACGCTTTGCGCATGCACAGAGGGTAAAAGAACCCAAATGGCGGCGTCCGGTTGGGTGCGCGGCGCCTCGCGCTACCTTGGCGACCGGCTCTACGGCGACTGACAGGTACGAGCGAACCGGGAGCATTTCACCCCATTGCTTAGCTCCCTGTTGTATCCATGTTAATAGCACCAATATAAAATATCAGTAGCAAACAGCAATATGTCCTTATTACAATTATTTAGAAACACTGGATTCCCCTTTTCAAGTTTTTTCCTGTTTTTCAACTGTTTTCATGTTTGTTTATTAGCTTACCTCATTACATTGGTTCCTTTTTCAATGTAGCTTTTTAATCTTAAAAGCTAGGTTTGATTAAAAAAAAATGCTCAGATGTCCATTGCCTATTTACCTGTTTAGTTGCAGTGTTACTTTTTTTTTTTTTTTTTTTTTTTTGGTATTAGGCTTCAAAAATTTCATTGTGCATTTGGAAAGTAAGGCTTCCCCCCCCCCCACTTCTTTTTCCTCATTTCTAGTGTTTGTGCCTATTATTAAAACGACCACTTTAACTCCTACAAGCCTTATAATATATAACGTATTTTTCGCTCCATAAGATGCACCTGACCATAAGACACAGCTAGGTTTAGAGGAGGAAAACAAGAAAAGAAAAAAATCAGGCAGAACCTGAGAAGACCACAGATAGGTGTTCTCTCATGTGCCAGCTCTGTCTATTGATTCCTGCACTGCGGAAAAGAGACAGAAGAGGCGGGCAATGACAAAGACAGAAGAGGCGGGGTTCAGCACTATAAAAGGACCCCGCCGCCGTGGCCCGGCTGCTATTCACCATAAGACGCACAGACATTTCCACCCACTTTTTGGGGGGGGGGAAGTGCGTCTTATGGAGCGAAAAATAAGGTAAATGTACACAAACCTTAATACGGACATCCACATAGAGCTAAACTTTATAAAATAAGCAGGACATTCCTGGTAAGATCAGCAGCCCTTGTCAAATTCACCCGTCATTATGTACTGGGCAAAATTACCAAGCTTTTCAGTGGAAGTACTTAAAGAAACGGAAATGTTTCCTTTAGATAAGAACCCAACAATGAGTTCAGAAACTGGAATGGCTTTGAAAAACATCATCAGCCATTTTCTCAGCTGCTGTTACTTTTTCTTTAGGAAGAGAGCATTAAAGGAAATGCTTTAGTAGAAGGGAAATATTAGATTGACAGTAGAATTGCAGTGAAATATCATTTCATCTGGTATGCATTTTGAAATGAACTTCCTATTCCACATTTCCTGGATGAGCAATTATGTAGACTGTGCTCCTCTCAAAATTGGATAATGGGCTTTTTGGAACCCAAGTTATGCAAAGAAGCATGTATTTTGGGAGAAATGGTCCATGAAAAGGAAATTAATTTTTTACATGCAAAGAAGAGCACAATGTATATACAGTTAAGCACATAGAAGTTTGGCATAGACTAATCTGTCTGTCTTTTATCTGGAAGAGAAAAGAAAATATCCCTTCTAAATCTTTAATTCAACATTCCTCATTCTGGCACCTTCTGGATATTCTTGAAACTACAGTTCTCATAATCCCCAGCAAGTAATTAAGAGGCATTTTAGTATTATGATATCTGGTAAATATCAGGTTACAAGTCAAGCCAAAAACTTGCATGTATTTTTCTCCGTAAACAAGTTCAACTAATTTAGTGCCTCACATTACAAAGATTATAGCACATAGCAGATCCATTGGTTTCACTGAAAACTGCAATAGAGGGACACCTCACTAGCATATACACTACTTTAGGAATCAGTTAGGGATACAACCAGTGGTACTAGTACAACTAGTGTAGAAGATTAGATTGTGGGAGAAACAGGGAACTGTTTAGTCAAGTGTTTCTGGATATTTCCTATCTCTTTATCTATTTCTTGACAGAGTTTCTGCAAGGAAAGAAGAGAGAAAGGACTATTCCCTGTTATTTCTACATTTTTTTAAATGTGTCTTCAAGTCAGTGTAAATTCCTGGTGACTGGCTGGATTAGTCCCTCGAATTTTCTTAGCAACATTTTTCAGAAGTGTTTTGCCATTGCCTCCATCCTAGGGCTGAGAGTGTGTGCTGGTTTTATATTTAAGATGGGACTAGAACTCCTGGGCCCCTGGTTTCCAGCCTGGTGCATTAATCATTATCCCAAATTGGCTGTCTAGTTCTACAGATAGGGATCCTTAAAATTCATTTGACTTCAAGTAAGCAACAGTGAGCATCCTGTGAGAAATGAGATTTTTCTGAGCAAGATTTTTCATTGTAAATTAATTTCTAACATAATTTTGTTGAAGTTTTAATAGAATTTTTTTTTAAAAAAAATGGTTAGGAAGACAACAAAGAATTCCAACATTCAACAAGTACATTTGCTTTCCAATATGATCCCTCTGTGTAAGCTATTCAAAGCCATTTACTTCTTGCTTCTTTTAACCCAGGGCAAGGGTTTTAAGAGCAAGGAAGCCAGTTTCTATTAGGGAGTGTCGAATAAGACTTGGTTACTTTCATTTTTACTAATAAGCTGAAATCATTTATCCTCTTGAGAAGGAAATGTTACATATTCTAGGAATGTAGACGCAATTGCAATCTCTTGGAATGCCAGCCAGAAGGCTGCTAGGATTCCTTACCATATCAGTCTGTAAAAATTCTGCCTTCCTTATTTTATTTTTCTTGGAAACATTCGATGTTTTCAATTTAAAATATACACACGTATGTATGTATGTATGTATGTATGTATGTATTGTTCTTCAGGCATTGCAGGGCCAGTATCTATTGATGCCTCTGGAGAAAGATTTGGGGATTTTTCTGTGGTTGCCATGACTGATCCTGAAACTGGAACACAGCAGGTGAGTAAATTGTTTCTAAATCAGCTTTGACCATGTTTATTCTCCTCTGGGTATGTTGCATGAGCTCTTCGCATGGATAGCAAGATGCCCAGGCTTGGGAGCTGAAGACTAACACCTCTGGAGTCCATCAACTTCAGGAAAGCTGTTCTAAATTATAAATTGGATTGAAATATATGCTTGTCCTGTTTCATTAAATCTTTGAATGGCATTTAGGTTCTAGAAATTTTAGTTATAACAATCATTCTCCATACTGAATAGGAATTTGAACTATTCCTTTCCTGCACCAAGTCCAATACTCTAATCATGTCCCAAAGGTGCTTCAGTTTTATATTTGGTTTGGCAACAGAAATCTGCTAGGAATTTAGAAAAAAATTAAGGGCAGCAATTATGAACCCGAGAAAGATTAAAGGAGTGAATTCATTTAGCTTTTATCCAGCACAACCAAAATTACAATTAAGCATAATTCAAACAAAACCACTTGCCTGCAAGCAAGAACTGGTGGAACCACAAAATAGACAAAATAATAGAAAACGAAGAAGCTAAAGTGCACGTGACCACATTTCCAGTATTTGGCAACTGGCTCATATATATTTATTTATTTATATTTATGTATTAATATGTACCCACCTTTATTATTTTTACAAATAACTCAAGGCAGTGAGCATACCCAGTACTCTTTCTTCCTCCTATTTTCCCCACAACAACAACCCTGTGAGGTGGGTTGGGCTGAGAGAGAGTGATTAGCCCAGTGTCACCCAGCTGGCGTTCATGGCTATGGCAGGATTTGAACTTACACTCCCCTGGTTTCTAGCCTGATGCCTTAACCACTAGACCAAACTGGTTGCAGCATCCCACAAACACATGAGTTTCTAGCAAATAAATGTCCATTTGGGAGAATGGATTTGAACTTATAACTGTGATTTGTTTTACAACTGTTGTAAAAACAGTCATAAAATTGGGTACATGCCTGGATTTAATGACTGTTCCAACTTACAACCGAAATTCCGGTACCAATTGCAGTCATGAGTAAAGGACTATTGGTATGAAGAGTTCATATACTATAACTCACTGGCACCTTGAAACGGTTACAGAGAAGAATAGGTTGGCATAACCACAAGACACATTTTAAAACATAGACACCTAACTAACCATACTAATTAGCTATCTGGATATCCCAAATATGACCCTAAGAAGAGTGTTCTGAGTATTGGCATTGTGAAACGATGCCTGCAAGGAGGAATACAAAATCCTAAATCCAAAATATCACAAATATTATATTCTGTAAAGATAGATGCTCCACTTTGATAATACATGATAGAAAATTGAACCAAAATACATGCATGACATGTATTTCTCATACAATTCCATATTTAGTCACTTAACAGCTAATAATAATAATTTGGGAAGATGAAGAGAAATAGAGAAGGCAATCTGCTCACTTCCGGATGCTTTGAATTACCTTTGCAGTCTCTTGCAAGTAATGAGCAATCAAGCTATAATTTAAATTACAAGTTCCTCTCTTTTTTTTCCCCCCAAAGGGAAAGATTAGAATCAATTTACTAAAGGTCAGCATTAGGAGAAGCTTCTGAATAGTAAGAGTGGTTCAGCAGTGCATGCAGTTTGTTTAACAAGGTGGTAAACGCTATTATCCTGCCAATATTTCATCAGAAGGTCGAAGGCCACCAGGGAGGGGTGTTGTGCTTGCAAGATTCTTTTCAATACTATTCCAATCAGTTTCTCCTTTCATACCCTTAGTATTTGAGGTCTGCCTAAAGTCAAATGCAGATTCCTGTTTCCTGTTAGTTTACTAAGCAGGCGTTGAAACAAAAACAATCTGCAGTAATAGAGCCTGGCAAATTAGAACAAATCAGGTAACTATTTCCTGTTTTCAACATAATGGGGAAATATTTTCTTTAATCAGGACTGCAATACTGAAGCCAGTAATCTCAGAGAGGGGAAGTAAGTGCTTTTCTCAGTTCATGACACAAGCGTCATTACATCCAAACTGTCAAGAGTCTAAGAATCTAGAAAAGATGCCATTCTGTTGAGCTTCTATTGGGGAAATAGCCCCCATTAACACAACGGAAGTCATTACTTTCGGGTGATTGTAATCTGCTGCTCAAGATGTTAAAATTAGGGAAATCATTGTTATGTCACCTTGCTGAACCGCAAGTTCAGTGAATTGGTTTGATTTGGCATGGAGGAGCCGCTTTGTGCTATTATTCATATAACCTTTTTAACTGCATTTATGGTATTTTGAGGTTTGATGCCATATACTGAAATTTTATCCTCTGAATATTTATTTGTTTTGTTTGTTTGTTTATTATATAAATTTATATACCGCCCATCTCACTGTTTGGGGTAGCTTGTAATATCACAAAAATAGAGATATAAAAGCCATTATAAATATAAAAACAGATTAAAATTGCAAAAGATTAAATGGTGCCTTCTCTGTCCCTGCACCAACCACCTCCAGGCTACAACTTCTCCATCAGGGCCCCACACCAACCAGCAGAGTCAGGCTTTAAGGCTCTTCCTAAAGGCCAGAAGGGTGAGGGCAGATCTCACCTCCAGGGACAAGATATTCCAGAAGGTGGGGGGCATGCCAGAAAAGACTCTTCTCTAGATCCTGCTAGCCAAAATTCCTTGGCTGATGGGGTCTGTAGTAGGTGTAGTGTGCGGTAGGCCCTTCCTGTCAGAACAAGTGGGACGGGCCAATCCCATGGGGCAAGATGGTTCCTCAGATTTCCTGGACCCATGCCATAAAGAATTTTCTGCAGAAAAGATTTTTGCTTTTATATCTCGTTATCAGGGTCCTGTAGAAGTATTTCTGATTTTACTTTATGGCTGCAAGGATTTTTTGTTCGATATTTCTTTATGACAAAGGAACATGGTGGCTTGTGTGGTTAGGACTCTGGGTTGGAAGCAGGGGTGAAATTCAAAATTTTTCCCTACCAGTTCTGTGGGCGTGGCTTGGTGGGCGTGGCAGGGGAAGGATACTGCAAAATCCCCATTCCCTCCCCACTCTGGGGCCAACCAGAGGTGGTATTTACCGGTTCTCTGAACTACTCAAAATTTCGCTACCGGTTCTCCAGAACCTGTCAGAACCTGCTGAATTTCACCCCTGGTTGGAAGTTAGCAAGCCTATGTTCAAGACCCAAGTACTGCCATGGAGCGGGGTTGAGCATCCGTCCTTTGCTCCAGCTCCTGCCGGGGACATGAAAGAAGTCCCCAACTGGGCGTCTCCCAGGCAACGGTGATGTCACCAGCTAATCCTTTCAACCCAGAAGTGCCTTGCTGCTTCTGACAGGAGTGCTATATCATGGGTCCCCAACCCCCATAGTGGGCCGCAGCCTGTTTGAAACCGGGCCGTGGGAGAAATGGGCAAGCGTGTGTATGTGAAGCTCCACTCGGGCAAATAGAAGGCACTCACGCTCACACACAAAGCTCCATTCATGCAAATGGAGCTTTGTGCGCGAGCACAAGCGCCCTCTGCTCAAACACCCTGTGCTCGCGCGAGTGGAGCTTTGCGTTCGAGCACAAGGGCCTGCCGCTCGCGTGAGTAGAGTTTCACACATGAGCTCAAGCACCCTCCGCTCACGTGCGAAGCTCTATTTGTGCAAGTGGAGGGCGCACACGTGCGCCACTCACACAAATGGAGCTGTGCATGTGCCTGCCACTTGCGCACACCACCCAGCACCGCACCAGGCTGCCAAGCTGGAAAGGTTAGGGACCCCTGTGCTATATTATATTATTTCTCTATCACATGCCAGCCTTCCTGGCTGCCCACATTTCCTGATTGAAAGAAATCCCAGATAAGAGTTCCTTCACTGATTCTTTCTCCAGGACTTCACTGGAAAACAGGAAGTTGGTACTGGGGAGACATGTTTGACGAATGAAAGACAGATACCCTTAATTACTGCCCAAATTTAAGAGAATTTTGCCTCTGCTTTGTCAAACCTTTTCCATCAAGTTGATTGAGAAACGTTAACAAAACAACTGAGTAATAAAATATTGAAATAGAAGATGTCAGAAGAGAAACTATAAAGGTAATAAAAAGTCCAGAGGTCATCTGAGGAAAGACCAAAGGATTCATCTTAAGCCAGAGCTTAAAAACAATATATCCATGAACAAAAAGGATTATATTGATTCCATTCTCTGCAGATGTTCCTGTTCAGCTCTCGTCTCGGGCAGAAACAATCACTGCAGAGCTAGCAACCATTTGTTAACTTTCTGTTTGCCTGTACAAACATCTCTCTTTTCAGATTCTGATTACTTTCCCTTTTGAGTGGACATCATTCATTTTACTATGTTTGACCCAGCCCTGATTTATAATATCCCCCTCTTTTTGATGATGCTAGTGGCAGTGTTTATTTACTTGGGAGATTCCTTCCCATCGCTCATGAAAAGTTTATTTCCTAAGTGGAGCAATGCCAAAGGAACTTAGGCCTTTATCTGATCACTTGGTGTTTACAACAAGGTTACTCTGGCTTCTTGTAAAATAAAAAGAAAAAAGAAAAAAACATCCAAGGTACATGATAGAAAATCTTGACAACTATACACAAATAGACAAAATGTCTGAGATTGTAATGACACCCTGATAGTTCCTCTGTTATAGCTGCAGGAAGCTACTTTGTATGTGGATCCACAAACACAGATGGGTTGCAAATGTGATTTATTCCCAAGGTCTGTATAATTTCAGCAACTCGGTTTTGCACCAAACAAATCTTAGGAGTTTTGGAACAGGCTAGAATTGTTGTTGTTGCTGTCATTACTTTTACCATTGTTAATTTCTTACAGACGCTCAATAGATTTTCAGTTTTCTCGGGGTAATTTTTCCCGTTATAAGATAGAACAAAGAATTACATGGTTTACCAACTCTGTCCTCAGTCAGTAAATCTTAGAATCCTTAATGATTTGCTCTTCTAGGAGAGAGAGAGAGAGAGAGAGAGAGAGAGAGAGAGAGTGTGTGTGTGAGAGAGAGAGGGAGGGAGGGAGGGGTGAGAGAGGGAGAGAGAGAGAGTGTGTGTGTGTTTTCTTTACCTAGCAGGACATTGTTTTCATTTTGCGATATTATTTTTATATATAGGTAATTGGAAACTATTATGGAAAACAGGGACGACTTGAAATAATTCCAAGTGCAAATTACCTCTGGGAGCAAAAACTGAAAACAGATGATAGCCGAGGATTGGAGCACACGAGCAATGCAGCCTGCAAATCATGTAAGTTAAATGAGGTTAATGTATGAGTTTCAGGCCTAATCAAACTAAGCTGATAATCTTTGCTTTTACCTCTGTATTCATATATACCTATGAATCCCCAAGAAACATTTTCCACAGACATCCTCATGTCACAGTTGTTGTTACATCATGAAACAAAATGTGTAGAAGGCAAATGACCACTTAGGAATATTAGTAGTTTTTTCTCCCCTGGAATTCCAATAACAGGAGGTCAGACCACGAAAAATAAAGCAAGTCGTGCATTAGAACAACCAGCCAGAGGCCAGGAATGGACTATTCCTGATCTGAGCCTGGTCAAGTCCTGAGTTCATCAGGCAGAAGTCATCTTATCTGCTTAAGGCTGTGTTTACTCAGGCACAGCTAGCAGAGGGCAGCTGAATAGAGCTAAAGCGATAGAACTGCTGTTTAGACAAGCAAACTCTTCCCTTCTGATGGAAATAGCAGGAATAAGGGGAGATCTCTCTAAAGCAGGTGTGTCAAACTCGATTTCATTGAGGGCCGCATCAGGATTGTGTTTGACGTCGGGGGGACAGGGTGGGCGTAGCCAGCTTGACATCACTTGTGTTGGGGGCGCCTGTGGAGGCCTGAGCGCTCTGCCAGGGAAAACGGGCTCCCGAGCTTCATTTTCTACTGCAACGGCTTCCTGCAACCCTCTGCTAGTGTAAACAGAGCTCGGAAAGGCCGCCTGCAACCGTTGTGAGCTCCGTTTTTGGCTGCGATGGCCTCCTGCAACCCTCTGCCAGCGAAAACTGAACTTGGGATGACCGCACGCGGCCCTCGCAAACTTTCACTGGCAGAAGCCCTGCGGGCTGGTCCTTCAGTGTTTCCAGGGCGGCCCTGCGGGCCAGATCTAAGCACCGCGCGGGCCGGTGAGTTTGACACCCCTGCTCTAAAGGGATGACCTACTATTCTTAAATTTAGTTAGGTTAACTGTTTCATTTAATAGGTATATGTGCAAGCTGCTGGAATTGTACAAGAAGATATTGTGTGGATACAAAAAAATGTTTGCAAATCATCCTAAAATAATTCACCAAGACTTATAAATCTATATATTTCAGAATAGGAAATATGCTTATGTTAAAATAAGTCATTTCTCTATTAGAGTGGTCAGGGAGTTTCACTGATTTGGGAAGGTGATCGCATGTCAACAATGAATCCAAAATAAACATATTGTAATTCATAAAAGAGTGTGAAGCCAAAGAAAAAAGAACATTTCAACCTCAGCTAAAAACTAAACTTCAAACAAATCTGTACATTCAATTACAGATTGAATCTGTAATTCAATCATTCTGCAAGATTTTATTGTTAACAGATTCCTTTGGTTGATTTCTGTTTAATTTTCAAGCAGGTGGCATAGGAGAATCAGCAGTTACTGGAATAGTTGTAGGTGCCTTGCTAGGAGCAGGATTGTTGATGGCCTTTTACATTTTCAGGTGAGTTTAATTTTAACACCCAGTATCTTTGAATGTCGGTCTCATTTCTCCTCCCAAAGAAAGCAATAGGAGAAAGTCTGCAGTCTGGCACAATGGGTTCCATCAGATAGAGAAGGTTCATGAACTGATCCAAACACTCTCTAAAAGGGTATAGTAATTAAAAAGACTTTTATTCAAAGTCAGCCTTGTTAAAAGACCCCTCAGCAGTTTGAAACCAGAAGTGAAATCAACATGGCAGCCAAGCTGCTGGCTGTCACCTTTGAACAGGGTTGGGTTCCACTTACCTTCCTCACTGGTTCGCATCGCGACGTTTTGCGTGCACGCGCTCGCTCCACTCACGCGCAAGCGCGCGTTCCCTCACGCAATTTTGCTTCCGCACATGCTCAGTAGCTGCAATCAGCCCGAAACACAGCTGAGGAGCTGATCAGCTGTGCTTCGGGCGAAGGAATAAAGGTCAGTATAAACCCAGGGGAGGGCGGGAGGGCCCTTTTTCAAGCAGCAGAAGAGGAAAAACCTTCCAAACAGTAAAAAATTCACAAAAAATTCACATCACCAGTGGGTTGCTACCGGTTCAGGCGATCCGGGAGGAACCCACCCCTGCCTTTAAAGCCTTTCATGGCTTGGAACTAGGTACCGTCTTCTCCCAGTCGTTTTTACCTGTCCAATTCAACTCAACACCTGTTGAAGGCCCCATCAGCCAAGAAATGGCAACTGGAGGGGATCAGGAGGAATTTCTTCTCCGCCATAGTGCCTGTCCTCTTGAACATTCTCCCTCCAGAGGTTAGGATGGCCCCAATCCTGTTGCCCTTTTGGAAGGTCTTGAAGTCTTGGTTCAAAGGCCTCAAATCCTGATTATATGAAGAGCCCCATTTCCTGGTTATGCTAACATTTATGGACTATAATAATTCTCTTTTGCTATATGCATTTAATTCTTCTTTTTGTGTTGCGGTTGCGATTAGATTTTAATCAATTCAATGATTGTTTGCTGGCCAGAGTCACTTGCTTGAGATAGATAGCCATTCAAAGTAAATGAATAAATAAATAAATTTATTTATTTATAAAATTTATTGGCCACCCATCTTACCATAGGGTAAAACTCTGGGTGGCTTACAGTTACATATAAACTAAAACATAAATAGTTAAAAATAAACATTAAAACCAAAGACACATGGGGAGGGCGGGGCTGGAGTGGAGGGGAGGTGGGATCTGTTATTACTCAATCAACCAGCTCCATTGCGCTGATCCCCCACTGAGGCCCCAAGATTGGCAAAGCCAAGTCTTTAGGCCATTATGAAAAGATAGGAGGGTTAGAACTTGGAGCCAACCTCATATGAGGGGGCAGGATGTTCCAGAGGGCAGCAGCAACAGCAAAGAAGGCCCTCCTCCTGGACCCTGCCAGCTGGAATAATCGGGATGATGGAACCCGCAGCATGCCTCCTCTGCCGGGGCACGAGTGGTACGGGCCAACCCCAGTGGGGTGAGACAGTCCCTCAAGTAAGCTGGACCTATGCCATGAAGGGCTTTAAAGGTGATAACCAACACCTTGGATTGCACCCGGAAGCAGCCTGGCAACCAATGCAGCTCGCAGAACAGTGGTGTTCCAGGGGCCATTCTTGGGGTCCCCAAAACTAACCATGCTGCTGCACTCCGCACCAGCTGTAGCTTCCAAATGCTCTTCCAAGGGTAGCCCTAGGTACAGCGCATTACAGTAGTCCTGTCGTGAGATGACTAGGGACTGAATGATTGAGCGCAGGGATCATAACTACAATCCACAGGAAATCTAGGAATTCTACTCCTTTTATATATGGGGGGCATATGCTGCTGAAGAGCAACACAGTTCTTAGCCGAAATAAATTTGCCATCAACGCGCAGCTCACGCACGCAGAAAAATATTTAAATCATGATTAAACTGTCTTAAAACAAGTGAGATTGACAACAAAATCTTACAGTATTCTTGTTTAGAGTATCTCCTGGCCATTCCTTCTTTCTTTACAGCTTCTCTACTCCCCTACTTTTCATCCCACTGCAAATAACTTTGCATTCTGTAGCAAGTTAGCAAACAATGTCCTCATTTTTCTTGTTTCATGAGAGGTTTTTCTAAAAAGCACTTTTCTGCTTCTGCATATTGCTGACCCTCCTCTTTCTTAGTAGGGTCATTCTGGTGATTCCATTTTCACCATTCACCATTTGAGCTTCCTGTAAAAATAATACCAACAACAAGAAACAGGGTTGCACAATATATTGATTTAATTAACAGAATGGACAAACAATTTAAATTTAACTGGCTCGCAGACAGACTTTTAATGCAGATGTGATTTTAATTCTCACTGGATATAAAGAATCCTCTTGTTTTTAGGGTCATTTTGTTTCATATTTGTAAATAAAGCAAAAAGCTTATCTGAAATCTTTAAACATGTCTTAACTTGTATGTGAGACAAAAATGGTGCAGGCACATCCCTTTAGTCTTTTGGCAGTGATATTCATGTAACTGATTATGCCAAACCCAGATGTTCTTTTGTAGTGGGAGTTTTCTTTCTTATCTCAAATTGCTGAAGGAATCATTCTTACTTTCTGCCACTCAGGAAAAAGTACAAAATAACCATTGAAAGAAGAAATCAGCTGGAAGAGTACAACATCGGCAAGCACCGACAATTACGAGAAGACTCCATCAGGTCTCACTTTTCTGCTGCATGAAATAGAAAAGAATTGCTCTTGTGGGGATATCTGTAGACAAATGGACGCTACCAAAGACTGCCACTGAAAAAAAGAAGTGTGTTAAGGACTCCACCTTTTAAAAGTAGAGTCGCTTGTCTTAATTTTTTTTTTTTCAGAAACTCAGGAATGATTTACTAGCCACATTATGCCACATGGCCTTTTTTATCTCATGGAAAGATGAATGATTAAAAGAAAAGATACCTGTTTTTCTCATGACAAGACATTATTAATACTTTGTGAATATCTCAAGGCAGATTTGGGGTCTTGATGATGTAAACATTCCTTCATGATGCCTTGTGAATGTCAGGTGGTTCTTCACTACATCACACACCAGATGCTTAAGTGCTTTCATAGACAAAGGGGCAGCTTCACATAGGGAACAAAATATGTTCTGAATTGAATGGTGGAGATGGGAGGGGGGAAGAATGTGTAGCTTGTTCAGTGAAATATAATTTTGTAAAACGAACAATCATGCATCTCATCTATGGTGGAAGAAAATGAGGATTTAATACTGAACACCAGTTTACGTCTCACATTAGTTTTGAAATTGTTCCGTAGTGATTCCTACGGATATTCTCTCACTACTTTATTATTAATGTAAGAAAGAGAGCTGTATCCATGGGAAGGGAAAATTCTTTTTCAAATAAATTCCACTTTACCCTGAATTTTTATTTTGAGGAAGTTTCCCCACCCACATTACTTCCACATCCAGGGGAAATGCTTCCTGACTTTAGATCCATCGTCTCCAGCTTGTTGCCCTCCACATGTCTGAGGCTGTAGCTCCCTAAATTTTCAGCATTGCTGTTAGGAATCTGACCAATTATAACCATACTTTGAGAGTCAGCATAGAACAGTGGTTTAGACATGGCCTAGGACCGTGATGGCGAACCTATGGCACGCGTGCCACAGGTAGCACACGGAGCCATATCTGAGGGCACGCGAGTCGTTGCCCTATGTCAGCTCAGTGCGCATGCGTGCGCTGGCCAGCTGATTTTCGGCCTTGGGGAAGGCCGTTTTCGCCCTCCGGAGGCTTCAGGAGGCTTCCCTGAAGCCTCCGAAGTGCGAAAAATGGCCCAACAGGCAAACCGGAAGTTTGGAAAAACGGACTTCCGGTTTGCCCGTTGGGCCATTTTTCACACTCCGGAGGCTTCAGGGAAGCCTGAGGATGAAAAACGGCCCAACAAGGGGGCGCATGCGTTGGGATGTGCGCATGCGCAGTGTGGCACGCGTGGGGGGGGTTGTGTGCTGGCACGCACGCGCGCACACTCCCATTTTTGGCACGCAAGAAGAAAAAGGTTTGCCATCACTGGCCTAGGATCTGGGAGACTCCAGTTCAAGTCCATTCCTGGATCTCTTTCAATAACTTTACACAATTTTGTCTCGGTCCTACCTGCCCCATAAAGATTTTGCCGTATGGATAAAATTAGAGGAATCAATATTAAATATCACCAAGATCTGACAAATGATAAATTCATAATCTGTCTAGACAGTGTAGGTTATTTTAGAAATTTGGTATAAGGTTCACACAAAAGGGTTTTGGAGGAAAGAGATGCAGTTTTAGGCCAGCTGTATACATAAGTTAGCATAAAGTGGTGGAATCCTGAAGTTCGGGTTTTCTACTTCAGAATGCAAATGACCTGAATATTTTCCTAGATAGGAAAAAAAGTTAAGGTATTTTGAAATATTTCAGAGAAGATTGTTCTAGCTCAGGGGTGTCAAACTCAAGGTCTGGGGGCCGGATCTGGCCCGCAGGGTGCTTAGATCTGGCCCGCGGGGCCACCCTGGAAACAGCAAAGGACCTGCCAGTGAAAACGGAGCTCGGGAGGGCCATGTGTGGCCCTCCCAGACTGTTTTCGGCCGCAACAGCCTCCTGCAGCCCTCTGCCAGTGAAAATGGAGCTTGGGAGGACCGCACACGGCCCTCAGGAGCTCCATTTTCACTGGCAGAGGGCTGCAGGAGGCCGTCACAGCTGAAAATGGAGCTCGGGAGCCCATTTTTGCTGGCAGAGCGCTCAGGCCACCACAGGCGCCCCCCCTCCCCCTGACAAGAGTGATGTAAAGCTGGCCACGCCCACCCTGGCACCCCAAGGTCAAATACAACCCTGATGCGGCATTCTAGCTAATCCTCTCAGTGGTGGATTAGCAGGTGTGAACTGGATTTCTATAAAGCATTTAAAGATTAAAAGAGTCCAGTAGGTTCTACCGTCTGGATGCCTATCTCATATACTTGATATGTAAATCAGATTTTACAGCTGCCGTTGCCTCTAATCAAAGCGCATGCTGCTCTCTAGACAAGTAGTTCTCGACTTACGACCATTCGTTTAGTGACCGTTGGAAGTTACAACGGCACTGAAAACACTGACTTATCACCATTTTTCTGATGGTTGTTGCAGCATCCCCAGGGTCACCTGATCAAAATTCAGGTGCTTGGCAACTGGCAAGGATTGATGATGGTTGCAAATCACCTTTTGCAACCTTCCGACAAGCAAAGTCAGTGGAGAAGTCAGATTCACTTACCAACCATGTTACTAACCTAACTTCAATGATTCACTTAACAACTGTGGCAAGAAAGATTGCAAATGGGGCAAAAGTCACTTAACAGTTGTCTTGCTTGGCAATGGAAATTTTGGCCTCAGTTGTAGTCGTAAATTGAGGATTACCTGTATGGGCATGCTTGATATAAATGGACATACATATGCACACACCATTGGAAATTCAGGTGAAATTCTTCTCTGAATGGTGTTGGTCCTTACGTCTGTAATTGCCACTATTGAAATTTAAACTAATGAGAAGAGGGCCCCTCGGTGAATGTAAAATGACAGCAAACCCTACTCCTTACTAGCACTGATGATGTTTCCTAGTGTGGTGAATGAAACGTCTGCAAGAAAACAACCAAGCTCAGAGAGCACCAACAACCCCTCATTTCAACCCTGAGCTACAAAAATTTTCCCTAGTGCAACTAATGAGATGCTTGGCCCCCATAGTTGTGTACTGTGTGTCAGGGTTCCAAGTAACATGCCCACAGCAAACAAAACTCCGAGGCAGGTAGATTCCTCAAAGAATAAATTTATTTGATATGTCATATTGGCACAGGCTGGTGAAAACTGACTCTGAAGGTTCCCGCAGTTTTCACCTAATTAAAAGTAAAAGTTTTCCCCCTCCCCAAACAGTCACATGGTCCAATCAAGGTGCTGTCTGGTTGCCTAGTGACATCACTCCTCCTTCCTCTGACCAGGGAGAATGTCCTTGGTTCCCAAGAGAAAGTATTTTATTTTGGCTACAAAACCCCAGCTATCTCTAATCCCCACCTCCCTATCCCTCAGCTCCAGTGAAGCTCCAAGATGGCTTTGGCTAGGTCAGCTTCACAGTTGACACTGTGCAGCTGTGAGAATCCTGATGTCTCCCCCCCCCCCCCCCCCCCCCAAAGCAACTGGTTTTCAAAACCAGGCTGTTACTCAAATGTTCCATTGAAAACTGTGGTACTTACTTATGAGAAAAAAGTGTAGAATCAGGTTGCAATACAACATCTACTCTCTACAGTTTTTCATAGGATGCAAATACCCAACTGCCTACTTGGAGCCTTGGGTGCAGCCCAAACTTTGTAAATATCACGTGGCAGAATAGTTTTGTACAGCAATGGAAGTCACAAGTACTTGGTTGTATAAAAATGATATTAACATTTTATTTTTAGGTATTCCTATATTTTTCTATTAGAAAAATGGTTATCTATTTGGGATATCTGTTCCACTTTGGAAAAGATACCTGTTTGGGATCTCTGCTTATGTTGGAAAATCAAATGAAGAGCATGTTTGAAAAGCTATTTTTTTCCTTTTTAAGTCTGAATATTCATGAGCAGAGAACTTAGATTCAATAAAAGTCGAATCTTTTATATCAGCATGGTCGTAGGCTGATCTTCCGCCCTTTCCCTTCTTTCTGTCCACAGTGGCAACGCATAAGAATTGAAAGTTGATGCTCATATCATGAATAGAAAAAAAGATCAGGCCTTACACAGGAGTCTGTTTGCCTTTATTTACAAAAACATACACAGAGAAACAATAAATTCTGTTTTTTTTTAAACCCTTTGGATTAGGTTTTCTGTCTACTGCTCTAAAATTTCAATCTTTATGCTTCAGTTCAATTGAACATTGAGGAAATTCTTTTATCCAGTTGAAATGAAAGTAATCCTAAATATGGATTACATTATAGTCCAAATAATACATACAGTGCTCAGACAAGTATACTGAAAATTAATTTAAGAATTAAATAATTATCTAATAGTTGCCCGATTCCAGGGAAAAACAAGACAATAAATAATTTTTGGTGCACATGTCAGTGAACCAGTAGCTTTTGGTGAAAATGGTCAAGTGTTCCCAATTTCATACAAATTTCCAGAATTCACTTTTCTGAAAGGTCACTTTTACTAGTAGACATTGGATTAATCCATGCAGAACTCTTACATTTCTGAGGAAAATCCATTTCTGAGGAAAATCCATTTCTGAGGAAAATCCATTTCTAAGGAAACATGCATTGAATTGCACTATTAAATACTGTATATACTATTTTCCCCTTTGGTATTCCTTAGAACCAGCTCTGAGACATGAAATTCAAGAGAATCTTCCCCAAAGTAGTGAATTGGAGTGTTTCCATTTCAAATCAGTGCCTATACTTATATATAATGTTCAAGCCAACACTAAGTTTGAAAGTGATTTAATTATATCATGGCATACAAAAAGACTTTTTTAGCTGTGTAGTTTTTGAGGTATGCCCAAAGTAACTGTGGTAAATACAAAAATACAATTCTGCTTTGAAAAGCAAATGCTTGCATTTAATAATGATAAAATTCAGATATTTATTCCTACTTGACTTGGATCCCAATATACTCAGTGGGGCTTTAGACAAATCTAACTGAAGTTTCCCTGATTTCAGAGACCTGTTTTAAATCTGGCTTAACCTAGTCTTGAGATCCAGACTTCAATAAACACTAACAAGAAAGTAAGACCGAATGAAAGGCTATGGGAGAAGGACAGTTGAAAAAAATTACCGGTAACAATACTTCACAATTATTCTACAATAATTGTATATAAATATTAACCCTTACAAAGTTGATCCTGGAATGTGGATGTCATAAGGAGAAGACCTGTAGATTTAGCTCTGAAGAACAAAAATAGTAAACATAAGTTTTCTGTTAAGGATTCACGGCAGCTTCTGTAGTAAATAGTTGACATGCAGCTTTCTAAAACCAGTAACTTGGTTTTCTAATACAACATTCAATTAATACTATTTAATTGATGCATGCATTTTAGAGCACAATGAACAATGTTTAAAGCTGTTCCTTGCACATTTTACATTAACCACTATTGTTAATGCTGTTCACCAAAGATAAAAATTCTAAACCAGCAAGAAAAATGATACTAGGTTATATTGTAGGTTTACTAAACAAATACAGACACGATTACACAAAATACCCTCATAATTTTGATATTGCTCAGAGTCACATATTAATCCACAGTACCTGTACTAGGGGGATTCACAATGGCGGAATGTGTTACGTGAATAAAATGCTTTCTTAGTGTATTTACTGTGTTATTTTTCTAAAAATGCACTTAAGCCTGTTTAAAAAAATGAGTGAAATTTTCTTTTTTAGAAAAACTGTTCTACATTTTTTTTAATAAACTGACATAGACAGAATTCTGTTAAGACATACACAATTGTCACATATACAATACACAACATACAATACACATATTTTTAACTAAAAGTTCTTACTACATCCTGTAATGACACTATGACATGGAATCCAAGTGCAGTATTAAATGTTTAGAACTGCTTTCCCCAAAATGTTACCTCCAGAGACATTAAAGTTGGATTAAAACGGGCATTTTTGTTCATATATCACCGGAGGAAAACTGTTCTGGGAAGACTAAATAATTACACCATCTGAAGTGTTGTTTTAACAAGTTACAGAGTTCTCAAACAGTATTTATTCCGGAACAATTTGAATAGCTAGTGAGAGTTATTTCAGAATAAACTCTTAAGGATTGTACAATATGTCAGCAAACTCAAAAATTCATCCAAAAGAAGAAGCAATCGGGAGCTTCTATGGTCCAGCATATTTTAGGCCAGTGGTTCTTAACCTATGGTATGTGGACTCCTGGGGAGCCACAGTGTCATCACAGGAGGTCCGCGAAGGCTTGAAAAGATTATTTAAATCTTGAGTTAAGTCTTGGGGAGCCATGGCCATGGTCCATGGCCACAAAGGTATTTAAAGGAGATCCGTGGTCAAGAAAAGGTTGAGAACCACTGTCTTAGGCTATTAGAGGGAAGCACTACATTTTCACCTCTCCTTCAGTGGCAACAAATGGAGAAAGCAGAGAAGAAAACACATCTGAAGTGAGGCATCTTTCTCGATACGGTTAAAAATAGTTATTTTTCTAGAAAAATCTGTACATTCTGAGTCAAACTAGAAAGCCTCATTCTGTGTATTTAAGTGCAAC
This sequence comes from Thermophis baileyi, assembly GCA_003457575.1. Taxonomy (NCBI): domain Eukaryota; kingdom Metazoa; phylum Chordata; class Lepidosauria; order Squamata; family Dipsadidae; genus Thermophis; species Thermophis baileyi. The sequence continues at coordinate 4,223,978 of QLTV01003108.1, read as the reverse complement.
TTCTCACAGTGGCTTAATCATAAGTGGACAAATGCAAAATCTGTTCTCAAGTTTTTGTTATACCTTGAGAAAAATTGGTCAGAGCAAGAGAAATGGTAGACTAGAAGCAACCCTCAAAATGCAATCCACACACTACATAAACGTCTGTTTATCCTGTCAGTTATGACATAGGAAGACAATGAAAAATACAAGACCAGTCTTACAATCTCACTATACATCAAGTAAGACCAGTTTCAAACCTAAGTGACGTCTATCCTCACAACAGATCTCTCTTGGGTCTTACTAAATGTTTTCCTAAAGGGAATATGGACTATGAAGAGCTTTTCTTGTTTGTTAGATTAGAAAACAGCTGGATTTGAATCGTGAAATGGTTTTGATTGATCCATGGTGCAGATTATGCAATTTATCACAAAACCTGAGGAAATCAGAATTCAAGACTGTGGAGATTTCACTTTGCCCATATTGTGATTGTAAAAATATATATGCAGTATAATCTAGAATTGTAATATTGGGGTGGTTAAAAAAAGATGGAAAAACAAAAGGAGAGCTGCATAGTATATTGTACTGATGTAAGTAGAACTATGTGCATATGATGTGATTTTTATTTATTGCATTTCTGTAGAAACGGAATTTACAACTGTGGATATAACCTCATTGTTATGTTTTTCATTTGTTTTACAAGTTGCTCATTTAAATTTCTATTGATGTCCATTGACAATTAAATGTGTTTATTTTCTTGTAAACATTTTAGGTAGGTCAAATGGTCATACTCTCACATAACTAAAAAGGCTTCCATTAAAAAGAGAAATTATACATTCAACCATTTGATATGATTTCATGATGTTCACAAAATTCTTCACTATTTTCTGCTATCCAAGAGCCAAGGGATAGTTCCATGAAGTTCATTCATTTTGGGGTTACTATATAAAAGAGACATATAAACATCTACTTTCTATCAGAACATATACAGGTTTAGCATAAATCCAGTGTTTATTGCCAGTTCTATCCAACTGTTCAGTCTCATCAGATGCACAGCTAAAAAATATTTAGAAATTGGATATTTCTCAAACCACAATGGCCACCAATGAAGTAAAACAACCCAGGTCAATAGTAACAGACAGACAGATTATTATGAATAATAAATGAAGAAAAACATTTGTTATCACCTACAGTTCAGTTAAAACTATCACAGTATTATTTCTCTCTTGCAGACACTGTGTGGTAGAGACATACTTATCGCCAACCATTGTTGTCTATGAAAATTCCCATTATTTCTTACTTAAATTTTATCCTCAATTTGGTTCACTCCCTTTTGATTTTCCTTCTTTCCATCTCCCCCATCCACTAATTTAATGTAACTTATTTTAGAACTATACTCCACATCCCACAGTGCAGTACAAAATCTTGTGCAATGATTTTGTTGTTAATAGGCTCCAAATTTGTTTGTTGGTTTTTCTATGACAGGCTACCTCCCTAGAAGTCTCTAAATGCATACAAGATATTCCATTTATTCCACAAGATATCTGTCTAACCTCTGGATATTCATCCATCTAGCACTGGATAATTTTCAAAGTTCAGCAATACAAAAATATGTTTCAAGTAAACAACATTGACCCCCATTTGCTCTTCTAGGAGAGAGAGAGAGAGCGAGAGAGAGCGAGAGAGAGAGAGAGAGGGAGAGAGAGAGAGAGAGAGAGAGAGAGAGAGAGAGAGAGTGTCAGAGGTGGGTTCCTGCTGGTTTGGACCGGTTCTTCAGAACCGGTAGTGGGAATTTCCCCCCGCTCACCGAACCGGCAGCGATGGCTGGCTGGACACGCCCCCGAACCGGCTCTTTCGGCGGTGCCGTAGGCGCCGCCATCTTGGTTTTTGCTTCTGCGCACGTGCAGAAGCTGTTTTTTGCTTCTGCGCATGCGCAGAAGCTGGGTTTATAGCACTGCGCATGCGCGCATACGTGGCGTGCCCGCGCAGCGCGTGAGGAAGCGAACCGGCAGCGAGGTAAGCCAGAACCCACCCCTGGAGAGAGAGAGAGAGAGAGAGAGAGAGAGAGAGAGAGAGAGAGTGAGAGAGAGAGAGAAGAGAGAGACTCTGATCCTATTTAAAGTTATTAGGAGTCAGGCAGCATATACATTTCTGTCATCATCAGTATCTGGATTTTCCAGTTCAGACAGAGTTGTCCTAGCAAAGAGGGCCAGTGTGTGTATGAAGAGATTCTTGCTTCATATAATGAAGAAAACTCAAGCCAGTACGATGTGTATGGGCCACAAAAAAGCTAAATTAATCACACTTTTGGTCACTAAGCTCATTTTATGAATTGGAATGGCATTGGGGACCTGTAATTTCAGCTGCAGTACAAATGACCTGTCCTCCATGACAATGAGATTAGGAATAATAAGAGACAGAAAGATATTGTCACAAGTCTACCGTAGACTCAATCCAGTTTCGACCATGCTTGAGTGATTATGGCTTTAGCAGCAAAACCCTATCATCCCAGTGGGAAGAAGGCAGCTGTACACAAGCAAACATAGATTGCAGTCAGTGGAATTCTTACTATTTTTTGGCTAAAATTATGTTATCACACCCTAATTATTGCATTATTAGTTGAAAAGATCTTTAAAGCATATCGCAAGCTGTGTTTTGGAAGAACTTCCTGTTTACTTGAAGAATACTTTTTTTTGCTTCCTAGACCACTTTTATTTATATTATAGGTTGCGTATGCATGAAAGTTTTACATCTTTCTCCTGCTTTTAAACTTGTATTTTTATGAGAAAGCTCAGATAATTGTTTAAACTGCCCTGGTCATGTTTTATAAAGGAAGAACTCCATATAAGTACTTAAAGTAAACATACTTTACAGACCTGAAATACATGAAAATGCTCTTAACACTTGAAATTAAAAACCAGATTGGGATGCAGGAAAGATGGTATCAGAAGTTTCTTTGTTGTGGAGAAATATCACTTCCATTGTTTTTTACAGATCTAAGCACTTAACAAAAGTTTCATAACTAATGTAGGAAGTTAGCATCCACCCCTCTCCTAGGAAAATGATATATTCTAGGAAATATTAAAAAGGCAGAATATTATAGATCCCTGGATGAGAAATGGAGAAACATGTTTTTTTTTAGGCAGGAAGCAGACTCACTCTTAATAGCCCCCACCCTCCTCAATAGCCCACAGCAGATGTCAGCACTTAAGAGATAAAGAGATAGCTAGGTCTATTCATAAGCAAATACCCTCACCCAAGAAAGATCCAACAAAGAGCCGAGGTGGCGCAGTGGTTAGACTGCAGCACTGCAGGCTACTTCAGCTGACTGTTAGCTGCAGTTCAGCGGTTCAAATCTCACCGGCTCAAGGTTGACTCAGCCTTCCATCCTTCTGAGGTGGGTAAAATGAGGACCCAGATTGTTGGGGGCAATATGCTAATTCTGTAAACCGCTTAGAGAGGGCTGTAAAGCACTATGAAGCGGTATATAAGTCTAAGTGCTATTGCTAAAGGTAGGATTAGCCCTGAGCCATAATAGGAATTGCCCAAAGCCCTTTCATTACATCATCACCCAGCAAGATTCAATCAAGCTTGGGACTCAAGACACTACAAAGTTACCCCTGCATGGCCCCATGGGAGTCTGACAACCAATCAGAATACATTTCTTACACAGGAACAGGAAGCTCCAAGGCGGGGCCCATGAGAGGGTATAAATCTCTCTCTTGCTCTCACCCATGTGGTTTTTTTGCCCAGGACCTCAAAACCATGTGGTCCTGTCCACCATTAAACCATCTTTCCAAGCAGCCTTCATGTTTCCAGTGTCTTTCTTCCCACTTGGAACTGAACCCAGATGGACATTTCTTCCAACACTAAAAAGCATCTCAGTTGAGATTTAGAACGACTTGTAAATCAATGCAATTTTTTTCAGCAATCTTCTATGTCTCTATTTGCTTTCTGCTTTTGTTCATAGGAAAATTGATCTTCTGAGTACTTTTAATCTCATGAAATGTACCCTAGTGCAGACTTTAATTTAAAGCAACAGTGGCACAAAACATAGGGAGAATGGTTTCCAAAGACTTAAGCAATCAGGTGCCACATTCTATACATCCTTTAATGAATGGTACTTTTTAGAAAGGCTCTGTTCATTTAATTCAACAATAAGATGTATTGAATGGATGTATTCACCAAATCCACAGATTTCTAGATAAAATTCAAAGCTCACTGAAATGATTTATTGATCATTTTATGCAATGGTTACAAAGTTTTGAATTGCCAAGAATGATTTAACAGGAAAGCTGGTCAAAAACTAGAAAAAAGTGTGTCACTGTGAGAAACAAAAAGAGAGAAAACTAAAGTTTGAACTAACCATGGTTGTATTTTTGAATAGAATGAGGCCTTAGTATAGAACAAATCAGCAGTGGAGAAGAACATATAATTAATACAAGTCTTGAGCAATAGTTCTCCTAATGCCTTGCAAATAACTTGCTTCATCCAAACAAAATACCCAAGTATACACAATCCTGGAGTCAGTAAAAATAAAACAACTAAAACTCCTACGGATGCCCTTTAAAGATGCCACTGACCCAAACTGAATGACTTGAAATATAGATGAGGACAGGTGATGTTCTTCTATCATCAACTGAGTTTGCTTCCACGGATGTATGTTACAGAATGGAGAAAGAAAATGTTGAATCATAAAATGCGCACTCATAATTAAACTACCAAGTACAAACAAATCAGTGACATCTTTTGCTGCTGCTGCTCAGGTCTTCATCTTTGGGCTTTCTGCAGCTGTTTTGGATGAAAAAACTCCTTGGTTGCCAGTGGGAATTCCTTGCTGAACATTTTGACAAACAAAGCTTATGAACAAGACTTTGCTTCATTTTTCTTTTGTTTTTCTCCCACGAGCTAATTAGTGTGATGAGAACTTTGAGTATTTTAACAGAATAAGGCCACTTACTCTTTATTGACTGATATTTTCATTGGCAACAGATGGATAAATGTCCAAGTTGTGGTGCCTTGATCTGTAATGTGGATTTTTGTATAAGAATCACAAGAGTGATTTGGTCAAGACATCACTGCTGTCCATTCAAAGTAAACTGTAGCTGCTAAAAGAAGAAATAAATAGCCCCAATTAAATATTTTTGATAGACTCGATCTACTCTGAAGCATTCACAAGTTGAGCATTTTTCCTTGTAACTAATAGTGCCCAGATTACTTTTGTCCCCAGAATCCACCAGAATAAGTGGGACAGCCAACTTTAAAGAGACTTGATTCTTACAACTATTTTGCAATCTCTAATTTCAGGAAATTTAAAGAGCTTAAAGTATTAATTTTTGCATGATGGAGAAAGGAGAGAGAGAAAAATCAAAGTTTCACTGATACAGTTTTATGTACATAGGAAGTTTACTTACATTGAGTCCAATTTTACATTCATCTTGTCCTTTTCTTTTTTTTTCTTTTCCACTAAATGGAGTCAAATACTAAAAGAGATGCTTCTAATAGGAATTCTGACCCTAGGAATTACTTTAAGCTTGTGAAATAACCCCTTCCTAATTGCCCTGTTTTCTTGATTTCAGCAATGTAATAGGATAGGAAGAACATTTTTTGTACTCTGATTATTAAATGAGTAGGAATCAAAAAGACTTGACAAACTACTACAAAGTATCCCCACACTGAATGCAGAAACAGCTTCTGCTCTTTGTTCTCAGCCTCTTCATTGGCCATGAGTCTTCCTCATCTCAAGGACCCTCTTGCCCAAGTGGTGTCCTCCAGACGTTGGAACTTCAATTCCCAGAATCCTATTGGCCATTTGGCTGGAGATCAGAAAAGCATTAAGTAGATATCATTACAACCAGCTCCAAAAAGATGGGTGAATAAATAGAGTTGGAATAAAAAGAGTACAAGAGAGAGAGAGAGAGATGTTTACTTAGATGCGTGGGTATGTTTTTCTCTTGGCAATAATATGGAAATAGTTGCCATTGCATTCTTTCAGAATGTTTATTTAATTACCCAGAGCTGGGATTGATATATTAAAATTAGTATTTTAGTTTACCCTTCATTTTATCCTCAATTTGTTGGGGGTAGAGTTGCTGTTTTCTTATTTCTTTCATACTTTGTGAGGCTCCCTTATTATTAATAAACCTCCATCTATTATTCTCTTCTCCTGTTTTAACTCTGCCATTTTAATTTCTCATTATTTTACTAGTTATTATATAATGATTTTAACTACTGATTGTCTCATTTACTGGATTATTCAGCAGTTCAAATCTCGGCCGTTCGGCAGTTCAAATCTCACCGGCTCAAGGTTGACTCAGCCTTCCATCCTTCCGAGGTGGGTAAAATGAGGACCCAGATTGTTGGAGGCAATATGCTGACTCTGTAAACCGCTTAGAGAGGGCTGGAAAAGCACTATGAAGCGGTATATAAGTCTAAGTGCTATTGCTATTGCGGTGGCGGTGGTTAGAGTGCAGTATTGCAGGCTACTTCTGCTGATCACCGGCTGCCAGCAGTTTGGCAGATCGAATCTCACCAGGCTCAAGGTTGACTCAGCCTTCCATCCTTCCGAGGTGGGTAAAATGAGGACCCAGATTGTTGGGGGCAATATGCTGACTCTGTAAACCGCTTAGAGAGGGCTGTAAAGCACTATGAAGCAGTATATAAATCTAAGTGCTATTGCTATTGCTATTACATGTGTCCAGAGTCACTTTCTGTGACATGGGCAGCCATATAATTTTGATAAAGTTATTTTAAAAAAAGAAGAAGAAACAGGGAGATGATAGATGATAGATAGATAGATAGATAGATAGATAGATAGATAGATAGATAGATAGATAGATAGATAGATAGATAGATAGACAGACAGACAGACAAGAAAGACACATTTGCATACTCAAATTATTCTTCAGAAATAGCAGATTAAAGAGAGAGAGAGAGAGAGAGAGAGAGAAATATTAGATAGATAGATATAACTATAATAATTGTTAATTTTTACTCTAGAAAAAATAGCAGTCTGTATAGGGCAAGCAGATTGCAAACACAGTCAAAGCTTCTTTGTTAGAAGTAAAGTCGTATGTAACTATGGCATAATGCCATGTTTCTTTTGATGAGGAAGATTAAATCTGAGTTACTTTCTGAAAACAGGAAAGCATGGCAAAAATTTTCTTTCAATTAAATAGTTCCCATATAAACACAGGAATTCCACTGCCATCAACCTCAGGAATCTCAGACTGGCAAACAAGCTGGGTAAAAGATCTGTTTTTAACAAGCACATCATAAACATGAGCCCAACACATATCCTCACAACCTGTTTTTACATTGTTCAGATCTTCTGCTTTCTCTGCTCAGTCACAGATGTCAGATACCTTTGATGTTATAATACAGATACTTAACTGATTATATCAAAGCAACAGCATGTTATAGGCACAAGCATGTGGGTTTCCTATTAAACTGGATGAATAAAATCTTGCTAACGCAATTCAGAATGCCATAAATGATTTTTTTGGGGGGGGGAAGTGTAGAACTGATGAGCTCAATTGGATCGAGACTCTAACTAGGGAAGGGGCATTTTGACCCATTGCGTCCCCCCTCCCTGCTGTTCTAATTTGGATCAGTTACCCTCAAATTCAAATGCATGCAAGATACATTCCGGAGTGCTACATAAATGCAATAAAGCTGTTTTTATTGTGGTTTTAATTCTCAAGCGACTTTAGTAATCAAAATTCTTTCCACTGGAAAGAAAGATTTTCTGGTTCCAGGTGATTATTCACATCGTTGAGTCTGAGTAGATATGAAATCAGCTCAGACCTCCTCTAAAGCATGCTGAATCTTAATCTGTAGATTCCCAAATGTTGCTCGAGATATGGAAGGACATAAAACACCAGGAATTTTCCCCCCAGTTGTTCTTTTTTTTTTAATTCACAAAATTTCACAAAATACTTAAACAACATTGTCTTCCACTTTCTTTTGTAAGTTTTGCAAACTTTTGTAACTTTTCTTTATTTCCACTTTCCACTTCTTCCACTATAACCCTTAAAAAGTCTATTAAAAAGGGAAGGAAGAAATAGCTAGCTCATCAAAAAGTACTAGAACCAAGTATGCAAAAAAATTATCAATTTCTCCTCATGCTTTCTCTATAAGGAAAATAACACGATGGGAAGAGGGAGGAAGGAATAATAGACTATAGTTTTACCTTTCATAGACCTGGCTACTATTCACACTAATGGGTTCTACAGAGCTGTGGCAAGTGTGTAAAGCAAATACATCTCAGACCATACCTGAGGAACCATCTTACCCCAATGGGATTGGCCTGCCCCACTCGTTCCGGCAGAAGGGGGCATGCTGCAGACCCCATCAGTCAAGGAATTCTGGCTGGCAGGGTCCAGGAGAAGGGCCTTTTCTGCTGTACCCTCTGGAACATCATGCCCCCTCAAGGTGAGATCTGCCTCCATCATCTTGGCTTTCTGAAAGAACCTGAAAACCTGGCTCTACCAACTGGCCAACCCATGGGGCCATTTCCATGTAGGAAGTGCTTATTGGACTAAGAAAAAGATCCACCTCCAACCCATAGTATTGTTGTTGTTTTTTAATTATTTGATCTCTGTTTATTTAATATTTAATGTTTTGATGTTTTATGCCTTTGTTTTTTGATTATTGTAAATCACCAAGGGTCATTTGACAGTGAGATAGGTGGCATATAATTTTAATAAAGAAATAGATATTAGGCCACTTAAACCTGCATTGATGGAAGTTGTGGAACTTCAGTGGTTATTGTGCTGCAGGTAGGTTGGAAGAAAATTGCATCTTCAGGTCTCTGTTTCATAATACAATCTCCATATTTGTCATATCTTTGAGCCGGGGTGGGTTCTACTTACCTTCCCTACCGGTTCGCATCGCGTCGGAAGTGCGCATTTTGCACGCCCCGTCACATCATGCAAATGACCCTCTGCGCATGCGCAGAAGCCTCTGCGCATGCGCAGAGGGTTTTTTGCAAGCTGCTTTCAAGGAGTGGAGAACTGGTTTGGGGGCATGTCCGCCTGGCCATCGCTGCCGGTTCGGTTTCTGCCACCGGTACTGGAGAACCGGTCCAAAACGGCAGCAACCCACCACTGCTTTGAGCCCAGACCAAGAAAACAGCTTGACAAAATGTCTCAAACAAGTCCTCCCTGGTTCACATGAACATAAGAGAAGGGAAGGGAAGTCCATTCAGACTTGCAGGATTCTGTCACTCTATCACAGGGGTGTCAAACTCAAGGCCCACAATGTGGTCGGATCCGGCCCGCGGGGCCGTCCTGGTCTACCCAATGTGAACAGGAAAGATTGGGCCAGTGTGGCTTTGGCCTGGTCTACCCAATTTGAAGAGGAAACATGCCAGCAGTTTGGGGAGTGGTGTCAAGCTGGCCACGCCCACCCAGTTGGCCACATCCGCCCAGTCGGCCACGCCCGCAAGCCCCCTGAGGTCAATCACAGCCCTGATGCGGCCCTCAATGAAATTGAGTTTGTCACCCCTGCTCTATCAGTTACAATAAAAGTAATCCTGACATGTATGTTATTGATTTCCAGCTTGGCTTAACTTGTGGAGCTCACACATATATACACACAGGCCTTTAAATTATTCATTTTCATTCCTCACAGCACCGCAGGTCCTGGGTCCTGAAAGTGTTAAGGTTTCTTGCTCAGTCTATGATACATTCCACTTTCACGCTAATTGTGGATGGAGAAAGTGTGAATGGGGAACTCTTGTTTCCAGATTTGAAGATTCCCCTTCTAAAAATATGCTTCTTTCTCAAATTTTGCAGGTTTCTCAAATATAGGGCATTACATAAAGTTCTGTATTATTTTCTTAACAACTGTCCACAAAGAACCCCACAGGGAGATAAATGAATCCTTTTTTTCATCCTTCAGAACCACCCATTAAACATGGGTGGAGAACAAAATTGGGCCAGATGAGGTAATCTGGAAAAGCATCATCCCTTTGTAAGGGCCTACTAAGGAGATACTATATTTCATTCCAATCTATTCTGTTTAAGACAAAAAAAAACCACCCTACTCATCTATTGATTTTAGTGATATCAGTCAAAGGCATGAAGCCCTCTAGGGGCACTCAGCCTCTGAAATTATTTAAGCCAAATTGGTTTCAAATGATTGACTTGGGAAGTGTGCCAAATCTTTTGATCGTTCACAGCCCTAGTAATGGGTGCGTTCAGATTCCAGACAGTTTATCTGAGAGTTAAAAGGAAGAAGGAATTGCAGATAATGCTAAATTTGACAGTGATGCCAATTCACAGAAGAAGCCCTACCACAGCTAAGAAGAATCTTATGGTTGCTCATAGTTACTAACATTGTCCAGATTCTAAACATTTGCTTTTAGAAGTAGGAGCTTAAGTGACTGCAGATGGTCTTCAGAACTGGTTCATAGTAATCAGATCAACCCCTTCTGAGGTCTTCTCTCCACCCAGAGGTGATTTACATTTTCAACAGGACTCAAGACAAAACAGAGTAATGCAACATCTATATTCCTTATGGACTGCATGTGTTTGGTTGAAGGGGAGGAAGGAGTACAATCATCTAAATTAAATTATCACAAATTATATCTGCGATGTTAGGAATATCTCTCAAAGGACAGTTCATGTTCCTTTATAAACAGTGTTGGAGAAGGATTATGCATGATTGATTTGCTGAAATGACTTCCTCTGATGTCATGAAATGTTTAAGAACCAGCCTTTCCCTTTGCAAAATAAACAAACACACCATTCACATCAAGGTAATTTGCGTCAGTGAATCCTTGTAGACTTATTATTTTTTTGTAATGTGAAAATGTGATCCTAGCACTAAAGAGTTGACATATCTTCAACATCACATTGGCATGGAACATCACATTTTGGAAGAATGTGTAAACAGAAATCATTCATAAATAGACAGTATCACCAGACTGCCTGTCTAGTGGAATAAAAAAAATAATTCGCCCCCAAAGGCACATCTCTCTTTATATGGTACATACTGTATGTTCACTGGAGAACATCTTGATTTAAACCTCCCATCTCTCAGCCAGCACTGCTAACAGTGATGGGGAGTGGTGCAGAGGTGGGTTCCTGCCGGTTCGGACCGGCTCTATAGAACCGGTAGCGGGAATTTCCCCCCACTTGCCGAACCGGCAGCGATGGCCGGCTGGACACGCCCCCGAACCGGCTCTCTTGGTGGCGCCATAGGCGCATCCATCTTGTTTTTTGCTTCTGCGCATGCGCAGAAGCTTGGTTTTTAGCACTGCACATGCGTGTGCGCAAAGCATGCGCGCGCCCATGCGGCACCTGAGGAAGCGAACCAGCAGCGAGGTAAGTTAGAACCCAACCCTGGAGTGGTGCCTATTGCTGATGAACCTCTGTAGGTGACTGAATGATTCTTCCTGCTGAGCAAGCAGAGAGTGCTTCAGACACTGTGGGTAGAAAATGAGGCAACCAATTTCCTGGAAATGAGTTCATTGAGGAGGCAAACAGGCAGAGCTAGCAAGAGTTGGTCAATTAAATTCTTCAGGGAGAATAGAGAAAACAAAAGAGAAAGAGCTGATCCAAAAGGCCTTTTTGCTTTGAGGAAATGAGTCCTCCAGAAGAACGGTTAATTCCTGAAATTATATGCGTGTCCAGTATATACACCTATACACCAGTTTATACTGTGTCCAACACACTTTCATTCAGATTTAGAGAAGAGCAATAAGGATGATTAGAGAATTAGAAACAAAGGTCTTAGACAAGATATTGAAAGATCTCTTTAGTCTTGAAAACAGAAGACTGAGAGGAAATATAATAACATTCTTCAAATAGCTAGAAAGATGTCACAACATAAAACAGCCAAGATCTGTACTCCATCTTCCTAGACATCAGGATTCTGACTATTGTATTTAGAAGGCACACGATTCAGAAAGCTTGCCTTAAATTAATTGCAATGCAAGTATTTTATGTAGATGTACATGTTTCCAAATTTCCAAATGCTGATATATTATTGATAAGTAGTGCTACACTGCAAGAAAAAAATGTAATGCTTTTGGAGCTGAATTCAAATTTTCTAACTATGTCTTCTGCACCATAATTTTCATAGTTCATAAATGGTCAAGGCTTGTGAGAGTTGCAATCTAAAATATTTTAAGTCCAGCTCCTTGCTCAATGCAGGAACTCAGGTTAAAGCATCTGTTCGAGAGATGGCTCTTTTAGTTGTTCATTGAACATTTGTTGAATATATTGTTGAAGGAAAAATAGGAATTTGAGATATGTTCACTGCCTTCAGCTGTTTATAAAAATAATTAAAAGGGGTATAAAAGAAAGAGAAAGAGAGAAAGAAAGAAAGAAAGAAAAAGAGAGAAAGAGAGAAAGAGGGAAGGAGCGAGAGAGGGGAGGGGAAGGAAGGGAGAAGGATGGGTAACAGTATGCAAAATTG
>QLTV01003108.1:4198435-4211428 GCA_003457575.1 Thermophis baileyi | reverse complement strand
AGAGAGAGAGAGAGAAAGAAAGAAAGAAAGAAAGAAAGAAAGAAAGAAAGAAAGAAAGAAAGAAAGAAGCCCATTAGATATCAGTAACTGGTTACATTGTGAAACTGCTTTTAACGTTTTACAAATGTAATAATGGCTTCTGCCATTTTTCAGTTTTTCTTTTCCAGGGGATGTTAGATATCTTTAAAAAACAAAACCAAGAGGTTCCATTTGTTGCCACTTTGTTTTGATTCAACATTTATAAAACAAGTACTCAGTACATTACATTCACTACAGTATATGTGCCTGCCTCTCCGTTGAATCATCATTCACAATTGATGCCAGCTGTGGCACAGTTAGGTATTTCAACTATGTTGAAATCAACATAGGAACCTGCATATGGCATAGATTTTATATTTATTTCCTTTGTCAAAATTATAGTGCACTATTTCTCTTAGCAAATTTATGTCTTTTGTAGGTCAGGCAATTATCAAAGACCTCACACAGATTGGGAGTAGAAATATGCCACCCACGTGGTCCTGAGGTTATGACCAGGGCAATAATAATAACCTTTATTCATGTCTAAGGTCATGGGAAATGCTGTCTGATCAAGTTCCTAGACTTCAGGAAGCAATGTCAGAAAACACAATCACTACTGTTTCTTTGTTAATCAATTATTCCCCTTCAAGAGCACCAACTGGGATGCAGGAATTCTCAATTATCTTTCTTACTTTTACTGTTCTCTCTATGAGTCCCATTAAGTCCTCTGGAGCAAGGCTTCTGTTCCTTGTTCATTCCATCAAACTGATTTTTGCCAGCAGCCAAAATTGGTATTTCAAATGTATATTAAATTAGTCTGAAACAGTTACATTCAGAACTTTAGGTGCAATCATGGCTTATCGACACCAGTGGAATCACTTAAGAAGAATCAAGACAGAGATACTGATTTGAGAAATGTAAGCAGCAAAAGTCAATATCTGTGTGAAGTTCTAAGAACATCATACTTAATGAAAATAGTTGACCATCTCAGCTACAGTATCTCTTGAAAAGAATCTGTATTCTGAAGCAAATTTAGCAGACTGAATGTCTAGGTTATTCCTACAATCAGAGAATTCTGGTTTGAAATCTCCTTGTCCAACAGTAGGAATGGATGATGTAATTGAAATACTTAGAACAACAGTAATTGGGAATAGAATGTTTGAACTAATATAGATACTTGGGTATGCATATACATTACAGACAGACAGACATATCCGTCTCTCTCTATTTTTGCAATATTATGCAGAAAGGAAAAAAGGAATATGAAATAGTAAGCCAAATAATACAATTTTAAAATGTACTATATGCTTTCTCATCTTCATACATTTTGATGTCTTCCTTAAAAGAAAAAAATCTCAGCTGTACAACCCTCTATTTAGCATAAAACCTCACCAGATTTCACAAAATTTACTTATTGTAACTTCTTGTACCTTTTTAATCATCATTCCGCCATATCCCTTCCCAGCCACCCAATTAATGTTCCCTCTACTTTGTGGTTGCATTCCCTCTTCTACTTTCCCTTTTATAGGGGAACAATCATAACATTCTTCTCATAATCAGGTGCAGGTGCTGTCTTCATGGACTCATTTAACAAGTCGTATGGCCAGTCCTTAAGGAAACAACATCAATATTTGAACATTTCTCCAATTACTATTTCTACATCTGCATCCTTACCATTTTTCAATGTTCTCACAGCATTTATGACTTACTTTTCAACAACTTATTTTTGACTTATAGCTCTTGTTTCAATTCCAGTTTTATATCACTATCATGCTGAATACAAATCTCCAAAATAACCTCGTCCAGCATTCCCTCACTTCAGTTTCCTTACAAATCATTTCCCCACTTTTATGATGGTGCAGCAGCTTAATGGTGTTGGAACTGCTGGCCAGAAATGGTCTGCACTCGAGCGGTTCGAGCCCGGCTCCATGAGATGGGGTGAGCTCCTGCCGCTTGCTTCCCGGCTCGTGCCCATCCAGCAGTTCAAAAGCATGCAATATTGTAAGTAGATAAATGGGTATCACTTCTCTGGGAAAAACCTAGCTGTGTTCATGTGTGAAGAGAGTGGAAGCCGGTGTTGGATTTGGGCTTCCACTCTTTGCACACATGAGGCAACGCAACACGATGCAAGGCAAGACGAGACCAGCAGAGAAGCCCAGAACAACCAGCAACCCGAGTGTTGCTAGTCAAATGGTATAAACTAATTCCCCCCCCCCTGCAGTGGACCAAGGATAGGCACGCAAGCACCAAACAGAATGAACTAGCTAATTTAGACTGTGAGGACTGCAGTGTATCTAGCAGTTGTAGATTTTTCTGACATTGTATGCCATACACTTTTCTTTTGAATTATATTTACTTTGCTAGAAGAACCTTGTTTATAGTCCTGTTCACTTACTCCCAAAATAATGTTTAACTTCCTCTTTAGTTTTAAACACACCACATACCTATTTTTCTTTCATTCATTTATTTTATCTATTAATTCATGTTCTTTATCATTCACAGTATTCCTTTTCCATTCAAAATCTCAATGAGAGAATAACAGAATTGGAAGGGCAGATGTAGACATAGAATAACATAGTTGGACCTTGGAGGCAGGGGTGGGTTCCGAAAATTTCCACTACCACTCTGTGGGCGTGGCTTAGGGTTACGCATGCGCGCGCTCCCCCGGTGCAATTCTGTGTCCGCGCATGCTCAGTGACTATAATCTGCCCGAAACACAGCTGAGGAGCTAATCAGCTGTGCTTCGGGCGAAGAATAAAGGACAGCCTTCACCCGGGGGCGGGTGGGAGGGCCGTTTCCAAAGCAGCAGCAGAGCACAAACAGCCCAAAACGAAAAAGAGCCGCCAAAAATTCCCGGAAAAAAATGGCGGCACCCACGGACCGGCACCGACCAAGGCGGGTCCACGACGCCATCATGATGTCACCAGTGCCTCGCTACCGGTTCGGGCGACCGAGAGGAACCCACCCCTGCTTGGAGGTCTCCTAGTCCAATCCCCTGCTTGAGCATGGGACCCTATACCATTTCAGATAAATGGCTGTCCAGTCTCTTCTTAAAAGCCTCCAATGATGAAGCACCCGAGCTCTGTTTTCAGCTGCGATGGCTTCCTGCAACCCTCTGCCAGTGAAAACAGAGCTCGGGAGGACCCACGTGTGGCCCTCCTGAGTTCTGTTTTCACTGGCAGAGGCACCGCGGGCCCGTCCTTCACTATTTCCATGGTGGCTCCGAGGGCCAGATCTAAGCACTCCATAGGCCAGATCCGGCTCCTGGGCCTTGAGTTTGACACCCCTGCCCTATACCATTCCAGACAAGTGGCTGTCCAGTGTCTTTTTAAAAACCTCCAGTGATGGAGCACCCACAACTTCTGAAGGCAAGATGCTCCACTGGTTAATTGTTCTCACTGTTAGGAAATTTCTCCTTAGGTTGCTTCTCTCCTTAATTAGTTTCCACCCATTGTTTCTTGTCTTGCCTTTTGATGCTTTGGAAAATAGGTTGACCCACCCACCCCCTCTTCTTTGTGGAAGCCCCTCAAATATTGGAACACTTTATCATGTCTCCCTTAGTCCTTCTTTTCATTAAACTAGCCATACCCAATTCCTGCAACCGGTCTTCATACGTTTTAGCCACCAGCCCCCTAATCATCCTTGTTGCTCTTCTCTGCACTCTTTCCAGTGTCTCAACATCTTTTTATATGGTGGTATCCAAAATTGGATGCAGTATTCCATGTATGGTCTTACTAAGACTTTGTAAACCAGTACTAATACTTCACACGATCTCTCTATTAATGCAGCCTAGGATTGCACTGGCTTTTTTGGCTGCTGTTGCACATATTTAAGTGATTGTTCACTAGCACTCCAAGACCTTGGACCATGGGGACCTTGGAGGTCTTTAATCCAACCCCCTGCTCAAGCAGGCGACCCTATAGCATTTGAGACAAATTTGAAAACTCTGTCTCTCTCTCTCTCTCTCTCTGTCTCTCTGTCTCTATCTCTATCTCTGTCTCTGTCTCTGTCTCTGTCTCTCTCTCTCTCTCTCTCTCTCTCTCTCTCTCTCTCTCTGTCTATCTATCATCTATCTATCATCTATCTATCTATCTATCTATCTATCTATCTATCTATCTATCTATCTATCTATCTATCTATCTATCTATCTATCTATCTATCTATCTATCTATCTATCTATCTATCGGTGGGTTCCTCCCGGTTCGGACCGGTTCGCCCGAACCCGTAGCGACCCGCTGGTGACATCACAGTGACATCATGGAACCGGTTTTGTCGGTGCCAGTCCATGGGTGCCGCCATCTTTTCTTTTTTGGAATTTTTTTTGGGGGAATTTTTTTCCGGGTTTTTTTTCTTCTGCACATGCGCAGAAGCCGAGTTTCCGGCACTGCGCATGCGTCTCCATCTTGTTTTGGGGGGGGGGGTTGGATTTTTTGGCACTGCACATGCGTGCGTGCGCAAAGTGCGTGTACGCCCATGAGGCACGGCCACATGGCGCGGGAGGAAGCGAACCGGCAGCGAGGTAAGTTAGAACCCACCCCTGCATCTATCTATCTCTATCTATCTTCAATTTATTTATAAAGCTATTTGAATATCCATGTTGAAGATTGTAGATAATCTTCTTCATCTCATGGTCACCATCACAGGAGCCCATGGATACTGACCTCCACCACCATCGGGGTTTGTGTCAATCTATCCTTTTTTAAAAAAAAGATATAGATATAAGCTAGGTTTCCTGCTAATGATAATGGTACTTCTGAGTATGGGCATTTTTTTTTTTTGCCCTTTATGCCACAACTGCCACCAAACTCCAAAGTTTTATCTGCCGCATACTTTGTTATTCTTCCAAGCTAAGTTCTCTAATCTAGATGGCTGGTTCAGGAATTCTGGAAGTTGAAGTCCACAGGTCATAAAAGGGTCATGGTTGCTGACCCCTGACCTAGAGACTATTTTGCAAGCCAAAATACTGTTTCAAACAAACATTAATTAAAGAAATATATGTACTGACATGTATTCAGAATGCATACAGTCAAATGAATACAGGAAGTTACAACTGACCCCCAAAAAAGAGGACTTACAACCCAGTTGTACAGTTCCAACAGTTGGCTCCCTCTGTGATCCCTCTGTGAACTTTGGGTGCTTGGCCATTTGCAGTGTCCCATGGTCATGTGATTGTAATTTATGACAGTTCTGTGAAAACATGTTGCATGTTGAGGACTACCTGTACTGAAATTGAGATAGATAAATAATTAAATATTACAGTTTGTTTGTTTATTTGTATCCCGGCTTTATTATTTTTACAAACAACCCAAGGTGGTGAACATATCCAACACATTTTCTCCTATTTTCCCCATAACAGGCTAAGAGAGAGTGACTGGCCTAAAGTCACCCAGTCGCCTTTCATGGCTAAGGCAGGATTTGAACTCATGATCTCCTACTTTCCAGCTTGGTGCCTTGCTGCTCAGGGAATCACAAATTTCATTTCAAAGATATCTTCCTGACAATAGGAATACTTCCACAAAATTCCTCCAGATGCATCGTCTGTAACACTTCACCAAAATTGTTCCTTTTTCCTCCTATTTTATGATCTTTATGTTCCTAGCCACTGGCACCACCTATTGACTTGTATGGGCATCTGCAAGGAGAGGCGAAGAACAAGGGACATCCCAAATGTCATGACATCATTACCCAAATAATATAACTTGCATCATTGGTAAGTGGCATTTGATGTATCTACTGGGTGCCTGGGTTGGTCTGCCTACAACAAAAACCAGGCAACTTCTTTGAGGTTCAAAGTCAACCTTTTTAAAAATGATTTTTTTTAATCACCGGGATTGACAGAATGCATGAAAATAATGCAAGGATGTTGCAAGAGGTTGGAAAATGGCATTTTTGTCTTTGTTTTTATTATTTTGTGTGTCATTTTTAAAATTAATAATTGTGTTGAGCATGTCGGAGTCTTGGTTACCTAAGTTTTCATGTTAGAAACTGGGGCAAACATGCATAGTGTCTTTCATTTTTCTGCCAGAGTTAATAACATAAATCTAGCCCACTCAGGAGCCATGAAACAGGACTCCTTCCTGATCTACAATCGTCTCTCAAGGAATTCTCTGCAATAATAAATGAACCGTGTCAGTTGAATTAGCTTTGCTGGCCTCAGACTGCATCAACACAGGAATACAAACACACCTATTTGAGTCACAGATGAAACATCAGGAGGGGATCACATCCTCCAGATCACAAATCCTGCTGAGCAATCAACAAGAATGCACTCCATTATTTTGGAAGCCAAGAGAAAGAAAAGCACCATGTTAGAACATTTATTACTGCCGGGCTACAGTATTTTGGTCAGCACAGTGGTGTAATCATTTAAACAGAGTCGTGGTTAGAATGCACTATTGCAGAGGTGTCAAACTCGATTTCATTGAGGGCCGCATCAGGGTTGTGTTTGACCTCAGGTGTTGGGGTGGGCATGGCCAGCTTGACGTCACTCGTGTTGGGGGCACCTGTGGTGGCCCGAGTGCTCTGCCAGCGAAAACGGACTCCCGATCTCTGTTTTCGGCCGCGATGGCCTCCTGCAGCCCTCTGCCAGCAAAAATGGACCCCGGGTGGGCCACGTGTGCCCCCCAGGCCCCATTTTCAGCCACGATGGCCTCCTGCAGCCTTCTGCCAGTGAAAACAGAGCTCTGTTTTCACTGGCAGAGGGCTGCAGGAGGCCATTGCGGCCGAAAATGGGGCCTGGGAGGGCCGCATGCAGCCCCCCCCCGAGCTCCGTTTTCTCTGGCAGAGGCACTGTGGGCCGGTCCTTTGCTGTTTGCAGGGCGACCCTGTGGACCAGATCTAAGCATCCCGTGGGCCGGATCTGGCCCCCAGGCCTTGAGTTTGACATCCCTGCACTATTGCAAGATAACTTGCAATATCTCAGGGGTTGCCACAAAGAAGAGGGAGTCAAACTATTCTCCAAAGCATCTGAGAGCAGGACAAGAAGCAATGGGTGGAAAGTAATCAAGGAGAGAAGGAACTTAGAACTAAGGAGAAATTTTCTGACATTTAGAACAATTAATCAGTGGAACAACTTGCCTCCAGAAGTTGTGAATGCTCCAACACTGGAAGTTTTTAAGAAGATGTTGGATAACCATTTGTCTGAAGTGGAGTAGGGTTTCCTGCCTAAGCAGGGGGTTGGACTAGAAGACCTCCAAGGTCCCTTCCAACTCTGTTATTCTATTCTATTCTAACTCTGCCCACAGCCCAGAGTTTGTTCCTGAATGGCTCAAGGTTGACTCAGCCTTCCATCCTTCCAAGGTCGGTAAAATGAGGACCCAGATTGTTGGGGGCAATATGATGACTCTGTAAACCACTTAGAGAGGGCTGTAAAGCACTATGAAGCAGTATATAAATCTAAGTGCTATTCCTACTTTCATATGCGCTGAGATTTAATCCCTGGGCAATACCTTTGCAAAAGTAATTTGGAGCAAAAGTGTGGAGCAATTTGGAGCAACATTCACAGTCAGGGGTGGGTTCTGGCTTACCTCGCTGCCGGTTCGCTTCCTCACGTGCAGCGCGGGCGCGCACGCCTTGCACGTTCTAAAGAACCGGTCTGAACTGGCAGGAGCCCACCTCTGTTCACAGTGTGAATGTTACATGTGAACATACACTACTTACTCCTGGACAGTAGATTTGTTTTTGCTCCAGATTTCAGTGAAAATCAAGCAAAACAAAGGCAAAATAATATCCACTCACGCATATTTCTAAATACCCCTTTTTTTCAACATTCAAAAACTTACTTTAATTAATTAATTAATTCAAACATTTGCCTCGATTGCCACTACTCTAGAGGTTTTACTGGCTTTATTGGATAGATAGCTGGATTGTGAGAGAAGGCGATAAGACTTCAGGAGTCAAATTTAAGGCACAGTGTAGAGTTGACACAACAGCTAAATTTAAGAGGACATGTGCCAGATTTGTCACTACGTTCGTATTTATTTGTCAGCTGGACTCTTATTCTGAAACAATACTGTACACTGATATGCAACCTCATGTGATACCTGTACTGCGCATGTGTTAATTTTTTTTTGTTCTCTTTGTTCTTCACCATGTAGACACAGACTTAGATGTTCTTATTTTTGTTTTGCAAATACATTACTTTTATTCTTTCCTGGCCTCCGGTCTTATTCTTGAGGATTGAGAGCATGGAAAAAAGATTCATTTTGCCTCTAATTATTTTTCTCCGCAACAAGATTCATACAGACCAAATAATGTTTTGCAATTATGTGTGCCTACACAAGCCTGAGGGTCTGTGCAATCTCAGATAGAGGTGTTATACTAAAAAAATGAACATATAATTTCATTCCATCTTGTGCAATTATAAAGGAGTACAGCCACACAGAATCTGTTTTGTAAGTGAATATTGGGCTGATGGTGGGTATCTAAGAGATCACTAAGATAAGATTAATTAACATGATGACACACAATTTGATGGAATATTATCAACCAATCAATGATTGAACAATATTCTGAGATGGTTTTAGATTAGATTAACAGAGTTGGAAGGGACCTTGTAGGTCATCTAGTCCAACCCCCTAGGTCATCTAGTCCAATCTCTTCTTGAAAGTCTCAAGTGATGAAGCTCCCACAACTTCCAGAGGCAAGCTGTTCCATTGGTTGATTGTTCTGACTGTCAGAAAGTTCCTCCTTATTTCTAGGTTGAATCTCTCCTTGATCAGTTTCCATCCATTATTCCTTGTCTGTCCTTCAGGTGATGATTATAGATGCGATAGACTTCCTTTACACATACATGTAGAAAGTCTCCATGAGAGTTTACAATCCTGATTGCCCAGGTTCTAGATTCTTGTGAAAAATCTTCACAGATGGGAAGGGTTTTCTTGTCAATAGTCACTTTTTACAAAACAGCAGCCATGAGAACAACACAGGAAAGATTGTGTTAAGATGCTCATCTCAGCTTTCCCTCCTGGTGTGTAAACCTTTCCGTCAAGAAAAACAAGTGAACAGGATTTTAATGAATGGACTTGTTTTCTTTAAAAGGCTGATCAGTTCCATTTTGGAAACTAACAAACTTACTTAACTTAAACTTAACTTATTTTTTTGTAAATGTTTGGTAAACATTTAAAGTGATAATTCTAAATTTGTAATAAGAAAGTACACTGGGTGTTAAATTGGAATTATTAAATTTTCTACAGGAAATCTTTTCTCTTTAAGTAAACTCTGGAACTAATACTTTCTTTTCAGTGCAACGTTTAGATTCAAGTATTACAGGGATCTACAGTCTGATTCATTATTAAGGCTATTATTCCAAGCAAACTAAACCCACCCTTCAAAACGTCTCTGTTTTGGAAGTCTTGTATCTTCAATAGAAAAATGTAGAAACTGGTCCAACTCTGACTTTTTTTGGATTGATTTATTCCACACGATCCAGTTAAAAATTACACATGACATATTCCATATGTTATGGTTCCAAAAAGTTAGCAAATTCTTCCAAATATGGGGGCTTGGGGAGTGCCTGTGGTTTCCATCAGGAAATGGATACAAAAACTGTTTTGAATCATAAGAACATATCAGTGTTGGATTAGATCAAAGGCAATTCGGTCCAACATTCTGTTCCACAGTGGCCATCCAAATGTCTTTGGGAGATCTGCAAACAAGATCTAGTGCAACACTGGCTTTCTACTTGTGCTATCAGATACTGCTCCTAAGAGATACTCCATCTTTAATCTGGAGATAATCCATAGGTATCACAATTAGTAGTTGCAAAGCTCTAATTCTCTATGAAGAAATTTAACCCTGTACAAAACAGACAGTCATCCCAATTTTTCCTGTTAAAATTATGTGGTGGATGGAGAAAGACTGTTTTTGTATGTTCTGATTCTCCCATAATTCAGTTTCATTCTTCTACAGAATGAGGCTGAATTAGCAAAGAAAGGAAGTCATCTTTGTAGATATACTGGACAATATGATCCATTGGATCATCGTTTCAATTGGATAATCATTTCAGAGATATTTCCTTACCTAAACAGATCAACAGAATGGGCACCAAAGCAGGAGGAGCAGATGATTTCCGACTTCCTGCTGTCTTCCCCATTGACTTTGGTTGTGAGATGCTTGCAGGAAAATGTCAGTGGGGAAGCCAACAGGGAAGCTCACAAGTTGCTCAGGGAAGTCTATTCCACTCATATACCCCACTACAGTCCTTCTGTGCTTGCACTGCACCGGCCACTCATGGACCCCTGTACAACCTCCCCAATCCACAACACACCCTCCCCAACTTATACTGCATGCTGCATCTTCCCTGACCCATATCCTCTATGACCTGCACTGCACCCTCACAAACACTCTCTGACTTTCGACAAACTGTTCAGGTCATGTGATTGCAATTCCGATGCTTGGTAACTGGTGCACATTTAAAGCAGTCATAGCATTTGCATTCCCATTGTTGCTTTCACAGCTGGCTTCTAATAAGCAAAGTCACTGGGGAAGCCAGCAAGAAGTCGCAAATCATGGTCATGTGACATCACACATAATACTGCAGGTGATTTGCTTCACAATTAAAACCAAAACTGACATTGTTAGCTGGCTCAATCACACGCTGCTGTGCTTAACAACTATACCACTTAGCAACATAGTTACCGGTCCCTATTGCAGTCGGTAAATGAGGACTACCTCTACTCTGATTTTCTGCAACTAAAATGTGATTGCAAAAAATGGAAATAAACACCATAGTATTTTTATGACTAAAACTTGTTTTACAGTTTTTCCTGAAAACAATTACAGTGTTTCCAGAAGACTTAAAGGTTGGCCTAAAAACAAGAGTTTTATTTTCCTCCTGTTCATATAAGTATCGTGTTAACTGAATTGCTTGCTTGCTAAGTATTATGTTAACTGAATAATATAGAGTCATCTTTAACTATAAAATAAATGGTAAAAATGGATGTAATGAATGAAAAGAAAGCATTTGAAAATTCAGAACAGATGGTTTGCAGAAGTTACCTTGCTGCTGCAATCAAGGGCCAGGAGATAACTATCTTTGAGATAACTAAAAGAAAGGCTAAACCTTGTAATCCATGTTTGAACCTGCAGACAATTAACTACAAATTTGTGAAACTGGATTTTCTTGTTAGCATTCACAGATCAGAAAGCAACTTGAAAGACCTTGATTAATAGAAACAATACTACAAGACGTGTGCTAGTCTTCAACTGTGCCCAATTGCAAGCTCCTTTATTTATCTTTAGAATACTGTTAGACAAAAAAAGGCAGAATGGGATACGTGCTTTTAACCAACATACATCCTCTCCTAAAATAATCAGAGGGCAATGTTTGGACCTGCATCCCACTTCTGTTGTGATGGAATGGGATTCTGTAGATGTCACCTGTTGACGTCAGGCACTGGCTCCAATCGCAAAGGAGAACACGTTGTCAGGCCAAAGCCATATTTTATTAGAGACTTTGGTCTGCCACACTTTACGCTTGGGAATGTATTCTTGCTGTGGGAATTTGGGAGGGTCTGTTGCATGAGGGATGTAGACATGTAGCCATAACAAATTCCTTTAGATTCTCAAGGTCATTCTTTGTCCAGCACCTGCCCGGAAGCTGAGGGGAGTAACTGACACGTCGGCAGAAGGTGACTGGCTAACATCATGAACTTGTGGGTGTGGGGACAAAGGGCTTGATCTTTCAACTGGGTGGAGAAACCCTGGTAGCGTCAGATTCAGGTTTCTCACAGCTGTGCCAACATGGCTCTGTTAATAAATTGGAACTTTGAGGAATGCTTTGCCTCGGACTCTGATTTTATTTAGGATGCTATTTGGAACCCTGACACATGTGACATTAGACCCCCCTGTCCTGTCCTGTTTTTTTATTATTATTTGTCTCCCTATCTATTCCTTTCTCAGTGTTCACACTTCAGTGTGGGTTAGGGTTAGGGTTAGGGTTAGGGTTATGGTGTGCTGCGAGGAATAAACCAGGAGAGGAGTCTGCCCAGGGAAAATGAGTACTGCTTAAATATTTTCTTCCCAACAAATAAAACATGGTCAGGAGAGGGATGGAGAAAAAATTGGAACGAGCAGATCCAAGAAGTAACTGTTTTTGTTTTGGCTGATATTTCATAGCATAGCATTCTCTTTCTCTGTGAAGTGGAAAGCTAAAAGCTTGGTTCAGAAAACGCAAGGGTCAATTTCTAAAATGTTCTTGATATGAACCAGTCCTTTAAAAACTGCCTAAAAGATGTACCTAGGGTCATACAACAACCACCTTCCCAACAGTGGATCAGCAACATTATAAAAATCATATGCCATGTTAGTTGCATTGGATTTTGGTTTGTATCTGGGTACAACTCAAGGTGTGCCACGGTGTGTATAAAACCAGGAAAATAGACCCATTTTTGTTCTCATTTAATTCTCCATAAGAGTAAAAGTACAAGTTGCAAGATATACTATGTTTATATTGCAAATATAGTATTTATATTTATGAGCTGTGATGGAGCAGTGGTTAGAATGTAGTACTGCAGGGCTAACTCACCACTCACTCCAGGAGTTCAATTCTGACAGGCTCAAGGTTGACTCATCCTTCCATCCTTCCAAGGTCGGTAAAATGAGGAGCCAGATTGTTGGGGGCAATATGCTGACTCTGTAAAACTACTTAGAGAGGGCTGGAAAGCACTGTGAAGCAATATATAAGTCTAAGTGTATTTGCTATATTTATTTTTTTATTTATCAAATTTAAGTAGGGCCATCTCACTCTCAGAGAATGACTCTGTAGAGTAGTCCCACTATGCCATGGGTCCTCAAACTACGGCCCGCGGGCTGCATGCGGCCTGCCGAAGCCATTAATCTGGCCCATGCAGGACCATGAGGCTGCCCCGCCCACATCACCCCGCCCACCCTTCGGCCAAGCACAGTGAGCACACACTGTGAGCACACACCCTTCGCGAGCCCCGTGGGCTGGGACTGAAAGGTAAGGCCAACAAT
>QLTV01003108.1:4183064-4194931 GCA_003457575.1 Thermophis baileyi | reverse complement strand
GAGAAAAAGAACAGTGGTTGGCAGTTTGTGTGTGCGTATTATTGGTGGCTCGTCGCTGGGGCAGAAAAATGGGGCTAGTATTGGGTGAGCATGCCATTCAAGAATTAAATCAGTTCTCTTGTACTAAACATGTTTATATTGGCATAGGACCGTACCACATACTAAGCCAAAATAAAAAGAGATACATGGTTTGGGACAATGTCTAAATTCAACCAACCACAGCATTCTAATTTGCTCAAAGAAATGTTCAAAGGTAGGTTGTTTTACTGCAGATCATAGTGATACCAGGGGTGGGTTCTAACTTACCTCGCTGCCGGTTCGCTTCCTCCTGCGCCGTGTGGCTGTACCTCGTGGGTGCGTGCGCGCATGCGCAGTGCTGAAAAATAAAAAAAGCCAAAAAAAGCCAAAAACAAGATGGCGACGCATGCGCAATGCCGGAAACTCAGCTTCTGTGCATGCGCAGAAGAAGAAAAAAAACCCAGAAAAAAATTCCAAAAAAAAAAATTCCAAAAAAAAAATCCCCCCCAAAAACAGCCAAAAACAAGATGGCGACACATGTGCAGTGCCAGAAACTCGGCTTCTGCACATGTGCAGAAGAAAAAAAAAACAGAAAAAATTCCCCAAAAAAATTTCCAAAAAAAAGATGCCGGCGCCCACGCACCGGCACCGACAGAACCGGTTCCGTGACGTCATCGTGACGTCACCAGCGGGTCGCTACCTGTTCGGGCGAACCGGTGCGAACCGGGAGGAACCCACCTCTGCCCTGTGTGATAATCTTACCAACGACTAGGATCCTTTGTCAAAGACTATCTTGAAGGCAGCATCAACCTAGCACACAATGCCTTTTAAAAGCACCCAAAATTGTCTGCTACATATATCTTCTACCTATAGCTTACCTATCAGTACTTGAAGAGACGTTGTAGCAATTGGTCCTTTAACTGAAATAGAAGCAGAAGTGGAGCTAAATTCATACTTCAGTGTTAAAACTAGAAAGAGAAAGGAGGGATAGTTGGAAAGCTTCTCTCCTTTCCCAGACTACTTATGAGCAAGAGAAAGTATGCAGCTTTGTGTCTGGAACATTAATGTCATGATTGGAAACAAGTCAATGTGTGTGGAGAACTGGACATTTTATTGTATGGAGCTGAGAATCTGTTTGGAGATCTGATTCCAGAGAAGAAAGATACTAGGATAGAGAGAGAAGAGCAAATGAGATTGACGACCTGATCTGTGAAGAAAACAGCTGGCTACAGTTGAGAGGATCTCAAACCATTGGACCCACAGAGTAATGGTTTGAGATTCTCAAGGCAAACAAATTAAACCTTCCCTGAGGGTCCAGCAAGGGTCAGAAATGACTACCTGTCCTTATCTAGCTATGTTTCTGTCCTACTGCCACTTTCAGTAGAAAGACAGTGGAAGAACGGAAATTTAGAAGATGAGCAAACTAGTTGACTAGGGAGGAGGCAAGAATGAGAGGTTTTGTGGGTCTCCTCTATCAATGCATTACCATACCAAATACAACTGCATCTTTGTGAATTGATTTACAACGATTTACCATACCAAATACAACTGCATCTTTGTGAATTGCCACTTGCTCTTGTTTTTCCAAATATGAATGTGGAACTAACTATATATTTTTGCAAACTAGTGGGCTCCAGATGTGAATTGGTCTGCTGATCTCCAGATAGACCTCACTCCCTAGGGACTGAATCCTTTATGGTGTTATTTTATTTAAGCACTGTGGAAGTGACAGGGCGCATTTCTCTTTCGGTAGTACCTCCCGTTTCTCTGCAGGAGTCTTAAGGCAATGGAATATCAGCTAAAAGGTCACTAATTGGTACACTTCCATCTGTACAACCCCACTGAGTGCGTAGGAGTAGAGTAACAGCAAAGATATTCTCATCCTTTCTTCAAAGGTATGTGCAGTCTGGCTAACATGGACCTCCCCTCTATGCAAAACTCATGCTTTGGATTCTTCTTCTCCATCGTTTTCCATCGCACAATCTTTGCTTGCTGTACTTACCACAAATATTAATAACCTGGAAAAAACACCAGAAGGAATTTGTTTTGTCTTCTTGTTTAATGTAAGATAATTTATATTGTAGAAGTGGAATATTTGCTTTATTTAATCATTTTTGCCTTAGGGAAGAACAAATAAATTGCAGACATAAATCCATGAAATACGATCCAAAACTTCAAAAGAGAATATGAATTTCAGGCACATTGTACAGCTGTATAAGGCATGCTCATTAATTCAAGACACGAAATGTCAGCCCCATGTAGCATTTGCCTGTATTAACATCTAACATCTTCTGTTGGAGAAGCATTCACTTCACTATTATCAATAAATTTAATTTAATTTAATTAATTTAATTTAATTTAATGTAATGTAATGTAATGTAATGTAATGTAATGTAATGTAATGTAATGTAATGTAATTTAATTTAATTTAATTTAATTTAATTTAATTTAATTTAATTTAATTTAATTTAATTTAATTTAATTTAATTTAATTTAATTTAATTTAATTTAATTTAATTTAATTTAATTATTTAATTTAATTTAATTTAATTTAATTTAATTTAATTTAATTTAATTTAATTTAATTTAATTTAATTTAATTTAATTTAAGCACTGTCCAACTCCAAACAAATCGGGGTGGTTCACAATATAATACAGATATACAACACAATCCAGAAACATAACCAGCAAAAAACAAATAAACACAGATGTAAAAAAATAACAAAGTGAATCTGGCCAGCAACAGAACTTACAATGGCTCCAGCAATTACAGAAATGAAAAGCCAGATCTTTAAGGCCCTCCAGAGGTGGGAACCACCCAGTTTGCGGGAAGAATTGAAAGGGTCGTGAACTTGTGGACCGAGAATCACATGAGGAGTGAAGATGCACACCATATCCAGTTAGGGTCATGACCAGGTGTCTGTTATCACCTGTGGTGTGTTTACTTTGATGGCATTACTGATTAAACAGATACGCCACCATCAAAGCTACGGTAGTAAGCACTATTACTACTATCCATAATTCAGAACTAAGATAATGTCCTCATTACTGGAAGCAACTCTGGAAGTAGGAACTAAAGCACTGAAAATAACACCATTCTCTGTCTCCATAATTGCTGCAGTAAGTGACACCCCCAAAATCCATTTGAATCTGGTGGCCTTAAAGTGATCAACTATAACAAAGGATGCCAGAAGCATTCAAGGTGATGAGGACTTACTGATTCAGCAGACTGATCCTGTTTGCTCCTCTCAGGAATAGAAACCCACTTTAACCTGTGATCTAAAGGGGAAAGATGTATATCACAGTCCTATTTAAACATCTGATGGCGCAATGGTTAGAATGTGGTATTGCAGGCTAACACTGCCCCACAACCTGCAGTTCAATCCTGACTGGCTCAAGGTTAACTCAACCTTCCATCCTTCCAAGGTCAGTAAAATGAGGACCCAGATTGTTGGGGGCAATATGCTGACATTGTAAACTGCTCAGAGAGTGCTGTAAAGCCCTATGGGCCTTTTTATAGGTCTAACTGCTATTGATAAGTTTTAGCAATTGATAAGTGCTAAAGATGCCTCCTCAGGTAAAGAAGAAGACCAGAAGAATGAGGAAGAAGTATTTCAAAAGCTATGTGCAATCTTTCCAGGAAATTACACTAAGTCTGTCACAAACACCACTGACTCTGTCATGGACTCAGCAGACCCTGTCAGGGGTGAAATGCTTCCGGTTCGCTTGTACCTGTTGGTCGCCGTAGAGCCGGTCACCAAGGTAGCATGAGGTGCCGCCCACCCGCCCGGATGCCGCCATTTGGCTTCTTTTACCCTCTGCGAATGCACAGAACGCTTTGCGCATGCGCAGAGGGTAAAAGAACCCAAATGGCGGCGTCCGGGCGGGTGGGTGGCGCCTCGCGCTACCTTGGCGACCAGCTCTACGGTGACCGACAGGTACGAGCGAACCGGGAGCATTTCACCCCTGGACCCTGTCCTAAACCTGGAACCTCCTCTTTCCAGCCCTTGAAAACACTCTTACTTGAGGTAGATCTACAAAGGATGGAGAAATGTAAGGATGTTCAGCTATATCAAAAGTGAGGGAAACAAGGCCTGATCAGGAACAATTGTGTTCAGGCTTCTGGTACTTAGGGGAGAAACTGGATATGATAAATTCCCTGTAATAAAGATAATCCTTGAGGATCGCTTTTCAGTTTGGCAACCTCTTTGATATGAAAAAAAAATCCTCTAGCATGGGGTTTAGTTCATCACCTGATTCTTCCATTTGTTTATTCCATTTATTTACTCTGTAGAACTCTTGTTTCTTAGTGAGCTTGCTTCTAGCAGTCTGAATCCAATTATAAATTCAATTTATAATTGGATTCAGTTCAGTAATAACATATATGAACAGTTGACATTTATTTATAAGGAAAATGTGGTTCAAGAACCTCTAGCAATGAAGGCCTCACTTGGAAGTCCCAAAGGTGCTTTTTTCAAGAGGCGACTGGACTTTCTGGTTTTTCTTTGAAGACGTTTTGCTTCTCATCCAAGAAGCTTCTTCAGCTTGCCTATTCTTCATCTGACAACCATGACCTGGATGACTGAGAATCTCCATAGACTTGGAATTCACTGGGAACTCCTATTTTGGTCTGTAAAGATGCAGGTGACCACTAGATGGAAGCAAAGAGATGCAGGAAACTAACTCTTTCCTGGCATCCAGTGGTACTCTGGAGCCTATTCTCCCTATCAAAGTCCAGGAGATTGACATTAGAGTCTCAAAGGTCTTTAGAGGTTCTTAAACTGAGGAGATCTGGACAGAGAGGTGAATTGTCCAGTCAAATTTGGAGCCACCTAATAGCTACTGTAAATTACAAATAAAAAGATTGGGCAAAGGGGTCACGAGCCTCCTACATATCATGAAGTTTGCCCAGCTAGGTCCTTGGAGATTTCAATTTTCATTCTTTTTCTTTTTAGATACATCCAGGCTCTTCCTTTTTTTCAAATCATAGCTCTTTATCTCAAGTGGGGGGCAGATCATCTTAACTTTTAACACATACTAATATTTCATAGTTAACATGGAGAAGGTCCATAATCTCCTACTATATCTTTTTAAAAATGGAACTGTGGCCAGATGCAATTCATCTTTTAGTGTCTCTGTAGGGCTTTAGTGACCATTGATTTATCTCTCAAATTATAATACATTTTTTTCCACAGACTTCACAGTAATAAATCAAAGAAACTTAGAATTGTTGCAGGGTTTTGCACACCAGTTTTCAAAATAAGACAATCCAAACAACAAAAATAATAATACCAAGGGCATTCTACATTTATGGGGTGATTGGAGTTCCAAGCCTTTCCATTTAGACCAGGGGTCTCCAACCTTGGCAACTTTAAGACTTGTGGACTTCAACTCCCAGAACTCCTCAGCCAGCTTTGCTGGCTGAGGAATTCTGGGAGTTGGCACGATTCAAATGGAGTGCAAAGAACTGTGCTCTTTAGACCAGGGGTCTCCAACCTTGGCAACTTTAAGACTTGTGGACTTCAACTCCCAGAACTCCTCAGCCAGCTTTGCTGGCTGAGGAATTCTGGGAGTTGAAGTCCACAAGTCTTAAAGTTGCCAGGGTTGGAGACCCCTGATTTAGACCACTTTCCAATATCTTAAAAGTGGCAAAGTTTTAAAAAATTAATTATACCAGTTTGATCATTAGGTTTATGTATCAGTGCAATGCAGTTCATTACTAACTGCCAAGGCGGGAAATGAGAAAGCTACAAGAAACTTCTTCAATTCTGACCCTTGGAGCAAACATGACCTGGATGATTGAGAATCTCCATAGACACAGGATGGGGGAGTCATGCCCTAATCCTAATCAACTTCCCAGGCCATATTTTAATTCAAGATTATGAAGTATGAAAACATTCAGGCTATGCATGATACGAGCATTTTAACTTTATGATGAGAGGTTTCTTTGATTAATCTGTCCAAAATGTTTTTTGGCCTTGGCAGGATGCATTATATTTGGGCACTTCTGCCTATGTCAAAGTGTGTCTCGCTGTATCAAAATGGTTCATAGCGTAAGGCTGACTAGAAGACTCGATGTTTAGATTTAGGAGGGAGAAAAATGCTTAATGTTTCTTAAAGCTCTTCAGCTGATATTTCTAATCAGGCTTCTTTCATTGACTATAGCAATAGCAATAGCAGTTAGACTTATATACCGCTTCACAGTGCTTTACAGCCCTCTCTAAGCGGTTCACAGAGTCAGCCTATTGCCCCCAACAATCTGGGTCCTCATTTTACCCACCTCGGAAGGAGGGAAGGCTGAGTCAACCTTGAGCCTGGTGAGATTTGAACCGCCGAACTGCAGCTAGCAGTCAGCTGAAGTAGCCTGCAGTGCTGCACTCTAACCACTGCGCCACCTCGGCTCATGCGCTTTGTTCTAATACGGTGGCTTGATGAGGTTCTAAGTCTGGGGTGTCAAACTCACGGCCCGTGGGCCAGATGCGTCACGCACTGGCCACGCCCACTCCCGTTTTAGCGAAGGGGGGGGAAAGTTGCGATACATCACATGATGACAACGTGTCGTCGTGAGTTTGACACCCCTGTTCTAAGTAAAGACAAAGTATGACTTCACAGTCTGATCTCTGTACCTAATTAATTAATTAATATGCCGCCCATCTTTCTATTGAAGTGTCTCTGGGCAATTACTGGAAATTCCTGCAAGATCCAATCTGGGTCGGTCTTCCGAGCTTTCGGACTCGTACTGGAGCCCATCCTCAGGGAACTTCTCTCTGCTGGAATATGTGCTTTGGGCTATTCTTATATTTATATTCTTATATTCCTGATCAGGGTATTGTTAGAAAAGATAGTTCATTGCCTATCTCAGATTCTCATGACACGATCTTCTCTTCTTTCCCTCAATCCGTAGATTACAAAGTAAGGAAATTAATCATAGCTGGATGAAGGACAAGGAGTTAAATCACCTCATAGCACATGTGTGAACCCTGGCATTAAATGTTTTTATTATGTTTTCTTTTAATGGTTTTTTTATATTGTTGTGAGCCGCCCAGAGTCCCTTGGGAGTTGGGCGGCATACAAATTTAATAAATTCAATTCAATTCAATTAGTTTAATTCCACAATTACAGGTAGTCCTTGACTTACGACCATAAGTGAGCCCAAAATTTATGTTGTTAAGTGAGACATTTGATTAGTTTGAGTTATCACACTATATTTAAGGGGCATATTTTTAATGCTTTAAAATAAAAAAAGGAGCTAGGCTCTAGTTAATACAGATAGTCCTTGACTTACCACCATAACTGAGGAGCCGAGGTGGCGCAGTGGTTAGAGTGCAGCACTGCAGGCTACTTCAGCTGACTGCTAGCTGCAGTTCGGCAGTTCAAATCTCACCAGCTCAAGGTTGACTCAGCCTTCCATCCTTCTGAGGTGGGTAAAATGAGGAGCCAGATTGTTGGGGGCAATATGCTGACTCTGTGAACCGCTTAGAGAGGGCTGTAAAAGCACTATGAAGCGGTATATAAGTCTAAGTGCTATTGCTAGTGCTATTGCTAACTGAGCCCAAAACTTATGTTGCTAAGTGAAACATTTTAAAGTAAGTTTTGCCCCAGTTTACAACCTTTCTTGCCACTGTTCTTAAGTGGATCACTGCAGTTGTTCAGTTAGTAACACAGCTGTTAAGCGAATCTGGCTTCCCTATTGGCTTTACTTGTCAGAACGATGCAAAAAGTGATCACATGACCCTGGGACACTGCAACCGTCAAAAATGAGAACCAGTTGCCAAGCATCCAAATTTTGATCACATGACCATAGGGATGCTGCAATGGGTGTAAGTGCGAAAAATGGTCATAAGACACTTTTTTCAGTGCCGTTGTAACTTTAAACGGTCACTAAATGAACAGTTGTAAGTCGAGGGCTACCTGTAGTGTGGTAATTTCAGCTGCTGTTACAAGTGGCCCTTATGAAAAATATGCCACGGAAAAGGAAAAGTAAGCAAGGCATCAATGACAGATCTAATGGCCAGTGTGAAGGCATCACGCCAGTCTACACGGATACACTCTCCATTCCTGAAATTTGTTCTCTGGGAATTTGCTAATTTCAAGGTACGGAGTTTCTTTGACAAACCTGGAGTTTGTCACTGTATTGGCTGCCCCTCTGCCTTCTGAAATCCTGTGCCAATGCTGGCTGTGGAATTCTGGGAGTTGAAGTCCACACATCTTAAAATGTCTAAGGTTGGGAAACACTGATCTAAAGAGACTTCGGCATTAATAGCAAAGCTTGCATGGTCATCTGCAGGACAGTGATCTGAATATGAAAATATATTTTAAAAATCATATCTGTGTCTTGCACAGATCATTTCTTGGCAGGCTTGGAACAGCTACAACTCAGGACTGCTATATTTCATACCTAAATGTCACATCACCTTAGTTTGCACGTGACAGATATTTCAGTAAATATTTATAAAGTTGAAGAACTGCGATTAAAATTATAAACATTGTTCTCTGGGGGAAAATTCTCCTTGTTTGAACTTCAGGGCATTATGAATGAATCAACCAAAATAGAAACAGGGAATAAATCCAACACCATGAATTTTGACCTCCATGAATATTATCATCTGACAGCTCTGTAAAAGTGGGAAAGAGACATTCCAATTAAAAAAACAAAAAAACAAAATGAAAACGGCATAGTTTTTCCTGCCATTTGTTACTAAGTACAGCTGTAATTAAACTAGTACTACTAGAAGAATGCATTCAAGAGTAGATTGCAGGTAGTTTTCGACTTACAACTACAACTGAGCCCAAAATTTCCATTGTTAAGCAAGGCAGTTGTTAAGTTGTACCTCATTTTATGACCTTTTTTGCCATGGTTGTTAAGCGAATCACTGCAGTTGTTAAGTGAATCATGGTATTGTTAAGCAAATCCTGTTTTCCCCATTGACTTTGCTTGTCAGAGGCCAGCTGGGAAGGTCTACAAACGGTGATCACGTGACCCCAAGACAATGCAACTGTCATAAATACATGTCAGTTGCCAAGTGCCTGAATTTTGATCATGTGATCATGGGGAGGCTACAATGGGTCATAGGTGTGGAAAACGGTCATAAGCCACTTTTTTCAGTGCCGTTGTAACTTTGAGTGGTCACTAAACGACTGGGATTATCCGTATTTCTTTCTTCCAAAAATATGTCTTTGGAGATTCTCAATCATCCAGGTCATGGCTGTCCCAAAGGTGCTTTTTCAAGAGGCAACTGGACTTTCTGGTTTTTCTTTGAAGATGTTTCACTTCTCATCCAAGAAGCTTCTTCAACGCTGGGCTTGATGGTGTGGAATGGAAGGATTTATACTCTTTGCAGACAGCTGGTCATTTGCATTCTTTTAGAGAGTCGTTGAAGCCTCCTGGAGGTTTATCTGTGTCCTCAAGGTCACCTGAGTAGTGAAAATGGGTGTGGAGCCTTCTTGGAACTGCTGAAAGGATTGTGTTGTAGACTGGAGATAGATGATGTCATATCCCTCCCCCTCTGTTGAGAGACGGCTGTTCAATTTTGACATAGATGGCCTCTTTGACCCCTCTTTCAAACCAGCAGTCCTCTCTGTCCAAAACGTGGACTTTGCTGTCTTCCAAAAATTGTTCTTTAAAAAAAATGCAACTATTTTTTATTTTAAACTGCAGACAAGTGTTATTCCACAACATTATGTTGGAATCAAAATTGAAGCATTGCTCAACCCTACTATTTAGCTTAATCCACTGAGGGCCTAGATATAAACACTTCAGTCCTAATGATACAATATGAGTAGGTTAATTCCATGGAAAGCTTTGGAATAGGGGAAATAGGCCCTTGGCAAGGGGCACATCTAACATGGAAATGAAAGTTACAGCTAGTTACAGCTCAGCTGGTCACCAAAGAAGAGTTCTGAGACTAGGGAAGGGGTGGGATGGGTGGGTGTTACTGGATCCAATATTTCTCATTTGCTGGGG
Organism: Thermophis baileyi; assembly: GCA_003457575.1. Classification (NCBI taxonomy): domain Eukaryota; kingdom Metazoa; phylum Chordata; class Lepidosauria; order Squamata; family Dipsadidae; genus Thermophis; species Thermophis baileyi. The sequence continues at coordinate 4,184,949 of QLTV01003108.1, read as the reverse complement.
AAGCTCCAGGATGAATCTCTTTTCTGTGTCAGGCTGAACCTGATATTAACTTATCATAACCATTGGAAGTAATAAAAGAACAAGTTACAGAAAAGCAATGGGGGAAGAGAAAAACTCCTTGCCACTCACACACAGAAACACATATCCTGGTCCAGTTGTCAACCCTGAAGTGATAATAGTTGAGGCCATCTTGGAGCAGAGGTGGGTTCCTACCAGTTCGGACCGGTTCTATAGAACCGTTAGTAATGTGGCGGCCTGGGTCGCTGGAACCGGCAGCGACCTAGGCCTGCCATGCCCACGAGCCGGTTGTTTTTTGCTTCTGCGCATGCACAGAAGCTTTTTTAAGTACTGTGCATGCGCACGCACGTGCGCCGCGTCCCTTAGCGAAGCAGCAGTACCTGAATCCGGAACCCAGCCCTGTCTTGGAGGCTTCAGGGTTGCCACACAACAGAGGGAGGGGGGGAAATAGTTAGATGGGGTTTGTAGCCAAAACAATAAAACTTTCCTGTGGGAACCCAAGGACATTCCCATAGGTGGCTGGCCAGAGGAGAAGTATATAACTCTATAAATATAATATAAATAAATATAAATGTAACTCTATAAAGCCTTAGTTAGACCACACCTAGAGTACTGCATCCAGTTTTGGTCACCACACTATAAAAAAGATGTTGAGACTCTAGAAAAAATGCAGAGGAGAGCAACCAGGATGATTAGGGGACTGGAGACTAAAACATATGAAGAACAGTTACAGGAACTGGATATGTCTAGTTTGATGAAAAGAAGGACCAGGGGAGACATGATAGCAGTGTTCCAATATTTGAGGGGCTGCCACAAAGAAGAGGGAGTCAAACTATTCTCCAAAGCACCTGAAGGCCAGACAAGGAATAATGGATGGAAACTGATCAAGGAGAGATTCAACCTAGAAATAAGGAGGAACTTTCTGACAGTGAGAACAATCAACCAATGGAACAGCTTCCCTTCGGAAGCTGTGGGAGCTTCATCACTTGAGACTTTCAAGAAGAGATTGGACTGCCATTTGTCAGAAATGATGTAGGGTCTCCTGCTTGAGTGGGGGGTTGGACTAGATGACCTACAAGGTCTCTTCCAACTCTGTTAATCTGGAGTGAAGTAACCAAGCAACTGGCCAGCTCCTGGATTGGACAGTGTGATCAGTGACTTGGGGGGAAAGGGGAAACTTTTACTTTTAATTAGGTGAAAGCCGTGGGAACTTTTAGAGTCAGCTTTCACCAGTTGTGCCAATATGATATACCTAATAAAACCGTTCTTTGAGGAACTTGCCTGCCTCGGAGTTCTAATTTCTATGGGTGCATTACTTGGAAGGCTGACACCAGTCTTAGTGAATAACAGAATTTTGGAAATGGCAGACAATCTATTGTTTCACACACTTTGCCCTATTTAGAGTTGCACTACTATTTATTCATAAACAGGAATCAACAAGCAAGTTTGGCAAGCCCCATGATAAAATAAAAAAAAGTTGTAACTACAGAAGGAGGAAGAGGAGGGGAGGGAGAGAGGAGGAGGAGGAGGAGGAGGAGGAGGAGGAGGTTTTCAAAATGGAGGAGAAAGTACAGAAAGAGGTGAAGGAGCAGGTAGAGAGGAAAGAGAAGAAGGAGAAAGAGAAGGAAGGGAGGGAGGAGGAGGAAAAATAGAAGGAGAAGGAGTTTTTTTTCAAAATAGAGAAAGTAGAGCAAGAGGAGAAGGAGAAAGAGAAAAAGGAGAAAGAGAAAGTAGAGCAAGAGGAGAAGGAGAAGGCAAAAGAGAAAGAGAAGAAGGAGAAAAAGAAGGTAGGGAGGAGGAGGAGAAATAGAAGGAGAAGAAGAAGGAGAAGAAGGAGAAGGAGGAGAAGGAGTTTTTTTCAAAATGG
>QLTV01003108.1:4150473-4182940 GCA_003457575.1 Thermophis baileyi | reverse complement strand
AGAAGAAGAAGAAGAAGAAGAAGAAGAAGAAGAAGAAGAAGAAGAAGAAGAAGAAGAAGAAGAAGAAGAAGAAGAAGAAGAAGAAGAAGAAGAAGAAGAAGAAGAAGAAGAAGAAGAAGAAGAAGAAGAAGAAGAAGAAGAAGAAGAAGAAGAAATAGAAATAATAGATAGAAATGTTATTACTTATAAGTGTATGACTGTTACAATACTGGCCCAAAATTAGCCAGATAAGTGGGATCGGATTTTCCATTCTTAAAGCTTTTTCAATTTATTGCCTGAATTGATATGCAGAGTTGGCAACTAAAATTGGTCTCTGGGTTTGTGACTGTGTTATAGGGCAGTATTGCTAGATTCCCTGATTTTAAACAAGAGGGGTTTTTTCCCCCCTAAGCTGTAGGCACCTCCACATCATTACTGTCTCCCTTTGACACTCTTATAAACATTATGAAGCCAACCTGCCATTGTCATGATTCTGGTGAGCTTTAAACACTGGACACATGTACCACGAGCCAGTCAGTGTTTCGTCCAGGTGACCAATAGGGAAATATAACACTCAGTCAATGCTCTTCCCCAAACTACCACCAGTTTTAAACCTACAAAAATCCCCTCACCTTACTTCCCACAAAAAGGAGATAACATGAACGACCCCTCCCATGTTCCATGCCTGTTTGTTTGTTGTTCAAGTGTCTTCTTTTTGCAGGAGATGACAACCATGAGCTTCCATTATGTCCTCTTTGATTCATGGTTGGCTATGGGATAGGAAGATGTGGTAAGGCCCTTATCTCTTCCACATTCTATGGCACTGACCAAATGTTGTTGGTTCATCTGCTTTTAAATGCGTTTTCTCTGGAGAGCTGCAGCAAAAATAAGACATTTCGAATGAACATGTACAGAGCCAAGCAAACTGAGTCAATTTTTCAAACTTCCTGACTTGTGAGATTAGACAGTCCAGAGATGATTCTGAACAGCCACAAAGCCCTCCTGTAGAAGTGTCCTAAGATGCACCTTCCAAGCCCTGTGAGAACATCATTGAGCAGGATGTGTTTATTGGACCAGTTGTGCTTGATGACAACTGATGATCTCTTTGGTTGCACAATTTGAATTGCACTAATCAGTTCTATGTTAAACCCATGATGTAATCTTCTTTCCCTATTCTTCCCAAAGATTAGGACATGCTTTTATTCTGTTTACCAAAGAATTAGTTAAGAAACCATAATAAGGCCAGTTTTTGCAGTCTGCTTTGTTCCTCTCTGCGATGAAAACATAGATGTGAAAGATGAAAATAAACTTGTTTAAATAATTAAACAGTTAAATGTTTTGACTAAATATTATAGGATTTCACGTCTTTTTAAAAATTGGAACATATTGCTGAGATCCAGATTTTCTCTTCTTTGTACTTGTAAAGCTGTGTGATTTTGTTTTATTTGCAACTGGTGGAAATACAGATTTTTTGGGGTATCATAAAGTGTATTGTCTATTTGCTTTGCTTAGTGAATAAAGAAAAAATATTTTCATTTTAGGAGAGTATATAACAGCAGTACTCCTTTCCTGCCCAATTCCATCTTCATTGCATTATTCCATCTTAAATACTTTTAATATGGACAGTATTTCATGCATCAATATATGGAAAATGTATATTATTGGCCCAAACATTTATAAAAGATCTTTGGTATCTAAGTATATCTTCTAGCAAACATGTCAATAGACATATACTGTATGTCTATCTGAATAATACATGAGATTGCATTATAATAGCCTTATAAATATTTGGCTATCAAACTACAAAGAGAACACCAATTCTCTCTCTCTCTCTCTGTGTGTGTGTGTGTGTGTGTGTGTGTGCGCAGACTAACCTAACATAAGCAATTTAACAAAAAGCAGATTAAAATTCCTTTTTTGCTAAATGTGCATATTATGTATCCATGAAGATAAGATCACTATATATATAGAATTCCTAAATATCCAGGGTTTTCTTCATCTACAACTACATTCATAAGTTTCCTTTCAATCATGAAAGCACTGTCTACTTTAGAGCATTAAAATTTGGTCTCTTGTGCTATCATGATAAAATTGATAATGTCTCTTAGCCGCCTTCTTTCAAATTTGAGGGCATTTCCCCGTGGCTGAATTGAAGTATTAACCACTCATCCTTGAGTCAACAGAATCAGGAGTAGGATTTGACTTCAAAGAAGGCAAATGCATTTTTAAGCCATATCAACAGAAGTATAATTGCCAAATCATTGGAAGGGGTAATTTTGCTCAAAACCTACCTTGGATACTGTGTCCGGTCTGGGTACAGCACTTTAAGAAGGATTCAGGCAAACTGGAGAAGATTTGGAGAAGGGCAATTAGGGGAGAAGTTCTATGAAGATAAAGTACATTTAGTCTTAAGAGAAGATGGGATAGCCCTCTTCAAATACCTGAAATGATGTCATTTAGAAAAGATGTTAACTCCATTCGTTCGCATTCCAGAATATACTGTAGGTTATGGAATAATGGATCTATATATTATTAAAACTCTCATTGTCATGACCTTCTAGGTGAAACGGTGTATCATAGGGCAACATTTTTTGAAACAAGGTATCTCAAATGGGCTAACTTACATAATGTGCCCCAAATCAAGGGTACGTGACTCCCAAGGGGATGAAATTTGAGACAGTTGTGGCTATTTCAGTGCTATTGACTACTGCTGTGGTCATGTGCTCTTCATCTTCAATGTTCCATGACAGTTTCCCAGCCAGTCTTGCAAGCCCTCGCACTCTCCCCAACCCAGCAGCAGTCATTGATGAGAAAGAAAGCAAAGCAAGAAGGAACGCTCCCTGCCAGATTTCCAGAAGAAAACTCATTGGGGAAGCTAGCAGGAAGTTGGAAGTTGCTCCTGCTCCCACTGCTTTTTTTTTGCCTGCCTTTGGTCGTTCTGTTCCTCTGTTTAGGAAAGGAAATATCTCTGAAACCATGACCCAACGGGACACAGGTTACCTAGTTTAATTTAAAGAAAGGCAGAGTCCAACTGAACAGTTTTAAAAAGCTTTTCAACACTTCTTAAAAACTTTTCATTATTAAAAGGATTTTGACAGGACAACAAATTACCCAGAAAAATTGTGTATTATCCTTTTTTGTTTAAGTGACACTTAGACAGCTATCTATCTAGAATGTTTTTATTTAGAAAACTCCTGTGCTGAAAAAGGGATTGGTTTCAAGGATCTTAATGCTTGTTTTTTATATGTGTTGAAGAAGATTAATGATTTAATAATTCAAGTGATGTTATTACTTAGCCGAGAATGATGTTTATGCTTCACTAACTATTTTATAATTTTTTGTGGTTTGTAATTAACTCCCAAACTCAATGTGTCAACTTTTCTACTGGCTGCTTGAAATTACAGCTGGGACCATGTCACTCCCCCCCTTACAGGCACATCTGGAAGCGGCACACAATGTTGAAACATTCCAGAAATACCTTATTTCCTAACACTTCTATCCCTGCACAAGAAAAAGGTGCTTTTTAAATAACCACCACCACCACCACATGTTTTTGAAAAATGTTATTTCCACTCCATTCTTCATGGTTTCACACAGATCTTTTAGACGCAAAGCCAGGCTATCAAAGTTAAAAGATGCTTTACGACCTCTAAGAATGGACGCAGCCTAGCTTGTTTTCATGGATTGTTTACTTTTAGGAACAAGAAAGGAGAGAATCAAAGCATTGGCCTTTCCCAGTTTTTCCAGACTTCTTTTAAACTAGCCCCTTTAAACAGACCACTTGTATGTAAAGTAGAAATTCTCAGGGGCTAGAATTCTGGGAAATCTTGGCTCCTAAATCTAAGTGTTAGAATGAACATCTGGGGAACCACAACGAATTATTTTAGCACCACGAACTATACTGCTCTCCCCAATAGCTGTCAAACTTGATTACCCTAACGATGCATTTCATTCTTTGGCTTGGATTTTGTAAAAGAATTGCTATCTCAAATATTACTTTTTTTTTCTTTTGTAATCCCCCCCCCTTTACTTGATGACCTTGCTATGGAGGCAAGAGCCTTGAGTAAGAGGAGAAGATAATTCCCAAGGTCAGCTTCTTCAGAGCCCAGATCACGTCTGGATTTTCTCATTTCCTCTCCTGCCAAACAATCAGCCTCAGAGCCAGAAGCGGACAAGATCCAGCTGCTGCAAACTTCTTGGACGAATCAATTTGTGTGCCTGGTGGTGGAGAGGTGCCGTTTAACTGAGGAAAAGGCAAAGCAAGAAAGCTATTGGGAAGCTGAATTGCCTTGCTTTGGGTCAGAAGTCCAGGAAATGCATCGAAGTAACTCCCCAGAGTTTCCTGTCTAAAATAGAAGGTAGTCCTCAACTTACAACCATTTGTGTAGCGACCGTTCAAAGTTACGATGGTGCTGAAAAAGTGATTTACGACTGCTCCCTGTGTTTATGGCTGTCACAGCATCCCTACAGTCATGTGATCAAAATCGGGACTCTCGGCAACCAGCATGTATTTACAATCATTGCAGCATCCTGCTGCAACTGTTGAGGGTTGCTGTTTTTGCTTTTTGTGAAGGCAGGGTGTGTTGAAAAATTATATGAAATGTTCAGTTATCAAATATGGTCTTAAATATATCTTGGCCCTGAAGCAGGGGTGAAATCCAGCAGGTTCTGACAGGTTCTGGAGAACTGGTAGCGGAAATTTTGAGTAGATCAGAGAACCGGTAGCGGAAATTTTGAGTAGTTCGGAGAACCGGTAGCGGAAATTTTGAGTCGTTCGGAGAACTGGTAGCGGAAATTTTGAGTAGTTCGGAGAACCGGTAGCAGAAATTTTGAGTAGTTTGGAGAACTGGTAAATACCACCTCTGACTGGCCCCGCCCCCATCTATTCGATGCNCGGAGAACCGGTAGCGGAAATTTTGAGTAGTTCGGAGAACTGGTAGCGGAAATTTTGAGTAGTTCAGAGAACCAGCGAATACCATCTCTGGCTGGCCCCAGAGTGGGGAGGGAATGGGGATTTTGCAGTATCCTTCCCCTGCCACACCCAAGCCACACCCACCAAGCCACACCCACAGAACTGGTAGTAAAAAAATTTGGATTTCACCACTGCCCTGAAGGGTTTTCAGCACCTTGAATTGCCCACAGAAGTTGACTGTGAGTATCAAACTATTATATACAAATTCTTTATTAATCTAGGACAGGGGTCCCCAACCTGTGGACTGCGGCCCACTATGGGGCTGCAGCCTGTTGACCACTGGGCTGCGTGAGTGGCTGGCCAGTGCGTGTGCATGTGTGTGTCCACATGCGCATTCCCACTCGCGCTAGCATTGCCGCTCACAGCCCCGTTTGCATTGCATGCGCACATTGCCCCATTCACACATGCACATGCGCACGTAAAGATGCCTGCTCCTCCACCCCCTCCGGGCCGCCAACCCAGAAAGGTTGGGGAACTCTGATCTAGGAGGAAGATGCTGATGGGCCACATGAGACAACTTGTCAGTCAAAAATTGCGTTTTCAAGACTAGGCTGGCCGCTTGTACTACTTTGCAGATGACTGTATTTTAATTTGCCTTTTCTGAACGGGAGCCCAAGACTCCTGTTTGTTTTTGCTTGCCAAAAAGAATTTCACTTGCCACTGAATGTCATACACCAATCAATTAGGTCTGCTTATTTCAATTATCTCACATGTCCCGTCTTGTCATCCCCCGCCTCCCCTAGATGGTTTAGGGTTAAAGTAAGGAGTATTGTATTGTTCAGTGGTTGACAGTTTCCTCTTCAAATTTATGTACTCAGTTCAAAATCACAACAAGGATTGCACCAATCAATTATGAGGTAGGTAAAAACTTTTCAGACATGAAATTTTTAAACTAGTGGTGGCTAAGTAAGGAACAAGAAGCCAGTCTAGCCTAAATCTGATTTCCAGATATATTACACTGTTTAAAGGGGATCTAGCCAATCAACATCTAACATCTGAAATCACAACAAGGCCCCAGAGAAGCCACTGTTCATAGTCTTAGGAAGGAAGGAAGGAAGGAAGGAAGGAAGGAAGGAAGGAAGGAAGGAAGGAAGGAAGGAAGGAAGGAGGGAGGGAGGGAGGAAGGAAGGAAGGAAGGAAGGAAGGAAGGAAGGAAGGAAGGAAGGAAGGAAGGAAGGAAGGAAGGAAGGAAGGAAGGAAGGAAGGAAGGAAGGAAGGAAATTTTATGATGCTCCCTGCCAGCTTCCCACAAGGAAACTCAATGGGGAAGCCAGCAGGAAGTCGAAAGTTGCCCCCACACACACACACACACTGCTTTTTTGCTCATCTGTGGTCATTCTGTTTCTTCTGCTTAGTAAGGAAGTATCACTGAAACGATGCCCCAAGGGGGCAAGGATTGTCTACTATTTTTTTTTACAAAATTAGAATGATTCTATATTGCCCCAGCTAAATGGCAGCATCTAGCCAGTTTGATGGATTGATTGATCAAGCTATCCAGTTGGTTTTGACTCCTAGTAATCACATAGGTAGATTTTTCTCCATGAAAATCTGTCCTTAACCTGATCCTTCAGGTTTTTCCACGGTGCACTAAACACCACTATAATTGAATCCATCCACTGCTGATACCAAAAGACTACTGTAAATGGCTTTGATCTTGGTAGGCAGGGCTTGGAGTTCATAGGAAATAATGGATGTGTAGACTAGACTGGGAAATCTATTCTTCGCTCTTGTGTTCTCTCAATCTCATTTCTGCCCCTCAAAAATATAAGAATATATTATTTTCTAGTTTTCAATGCTTCATTTCCCTGTATGTTCAACTTTGCTTGCCCCTCTTCTGTTTACTCACTGTAATCTGCTCTCTCTTTGTTCTTGCATGATAGACATGACTGCAATTGCCTTGACTTGCTATTGTTCTCCAGAAACTGGAGTCTTTCTGTCTCTGATTCAAGAAAGAACTAGAACCACCATAACTAAGGAACTACTGCTATAATATCTACTATGCTTATGATCTAATTTTCCTTTTAATTAAAAGTGGATTCTAGATTGCCTAATTTAACAATGCATTGTATAAAAAGTATTTCCTTTTGTCTTCTTTAAAATATCTCCCATTCGTTGGATGGTCCCAAGGAGCAATACTATTTAACAGGAAAAATATCTCCTTCAATCTAAAATTTCCACATCATGTGTAATATTTTAAATCTGTCCGTGAAATTCCTCCTTCCTCAGCACATTCAAAACTAAAAATTGAACATCATTATTTAGGTGAAATAATGATTAGTAAACTCCCAGAGGTAGAAACATCATTATTTAGGTGAAATAATGGGAGTTTACTAAATTTTGTTTCCTTTATTGTCTTAAACCTTTTCCAACTCTATATTACCCTTTTTGAGATGTGGCAGCTGGGGCTGTACAAAGGAATCCAAACATGGTCACTTCATAAATTTCTATTAGCATTGTATTGGCAGGGTAATTTTCAATTTTCTTCCAAATAATACTTAAAATGAAGCTTGCCTCTTTCTCTCCATGATATTTTTATTTAATTGATCCCAAGGTCCAGTTCCTACTCAGTCACTGACAACTAAGTCCGGGATTCAGTTGGTGTGTTGAATCTCCAAGTCAAAAGCCAGCATACAAAATATGGAAGGGACATGTAGTGATTTTATAAGGTTTAATGTAAGTCAAGAATTTGCTGATACAGTATCTGAAATAAAGTAAGTGATACATAACTAATATACAGTATGTACTAGAATGCCATTGTTACTACCCTCTTCATTTGGCCACTTATTTCAGAGTAGGTTTCTCATCTTTAAGAATTTGAATCTATTTATTTTATTACAGAGAAAAGGAAGAAATCACAGACCAACAAGGCTAAAAAAGAACACAAATATGTCATACATTTTTAATTATTTATTGATAGGCCTCTCATCTTATTTTGTGGATTAGAATTTAACATAAAAATTTGAATCTCACAGTTGCCATGAGTATTTTCTGTCTTCCCTTCCCAACTGTCATTTCTCTTCCATATTCTAAATTATACCCACCTCAAATTTCTATTTATCAACAGATTTCCAGCCTCCTGTCCAGACTAACCATCTATAGCCAAATACACTAAAAACAGATGTACAATTTTTAAAAAATATTCTGGATATCTAATGATTTCAAATACTTTTTTGTCATATCTCTATCAAAGATATTTAAAACATCAGAATATTGATACAATATTCTAATTGTGAGATAACTTATCAAGATTCTGCTTTGTTCTTTCCACTCCGTTGAGTTCAAACATTTCTACAAATATTATAGCCTGTTTTGTGTGTCTCCCCCCCCCTTTTCTTCTTCGTTCTGTGGAAAGTAAATTTTATTTTCTCATGCATATACTGTATAACTTTATCCCATGGGTATATTATTATATACTTTACACATAAAACCAGGCTTCACTCTGCAAATCTATAGCTTTAAACAACATCTCTCTCACCACAATTTACTTAAAATAATGAGGATTGATGACCTTAAGCTCTGTAGGCTAAATTCCAACCTCAACTACATACGAATGACGTCAATGGAGTTATTTAAAGTAACTGAGGGCAACAAGTGGCCCCCAACTCAGACTCTTCTCTTTAAAATGATCGCAGAGGTCGCTATTATCTTATCATCTACAGGCCAGCCAACACGCATAATGAGGAATCTGTGGTTCCTTCGAAATTTAAAAATTTAGGAGTCATTGCACAAGGAAAGAAGAGAAAATGTCACTTAATTATAGCAGAAGAGCTTGTGATAGAAAGCTCCCTCATCTGTTCAGTGACTTTTTTTTTTAAAAAAAGGAAAATAATTCTTGGAATATAATATGGCCCCTGAGAAATACGAACATCCATATGCAAGTACGAAAGAGCCTTATAGACAATATTATTTTGTCCCAAAGAAAACAACATAATTTTATATCACGCACAAAAAAAATTGATTAATCAGTTTGGACTGGACAGAAAACACAGAGTTTCTGACAATTGACATTCCTGCACAGCTTGCTTGAGTTGGGCAATAAAAACCCGGGGTTACAAAAAAGTCTTGAAGAAACAATTCCTAGTTTCGGAGCGAATAATCCTGCTTTTCTCCCCAATTAAAATTCCTCTGTGGAACAAAAGCTTACCAGTTCATCAAATAAAGTAACTACGTGAAGTGTTCCATGTACTATTATTAAAATCATTGCATTTTGTGGGAAGCATACAAAAACTTCCAGTTGACTGAACTGCAAAATATTATTGCAGATAAAATAAAAATTTGCTTTCTGCTCACATCATCTTTGAAAATTCCTTTAAGGGTGAACTGAATGAAGCAGAGGCAAATACAGAGGCAAATTATTATTATTATTATTATTATTATTATTATTATTAGTATTAGTATTAGTATTAGTATTAGTATTAGTATTAGTATTAGTATTAGTATTAGTATTAGTATTAGTATTAGTATTAGTATTATTATTATTATTATTATTATTATTATTATTATTATTATTATTATTATTATTATTATTATTATTTAAATTTGTATGCCGCCCAACTCCCAAATTAAAGGATGGAGCCATTACGCCTGAACCGTTACTTCAATGAGGATTTGTTTTCATATTTTATTTTCCCCTTCTCATATCAGCTTCTCGGTTTTGCAGAGTAGAGAACCATACAGCATCTGCAGAATAGATGAACCAAGCAAAGTCATAACACAACATTCGTGTTTTCTCCAGGATATTACAAAACCTGAGAAGATGCAGAAAAAGAAATTTTCTAGCCGAAAAAATATATCAGGGCTTTTTTAAGCTTAACAAATAGATTTCTCTTCTTTGATAACAACTGAACCATTTTAGTTTATATTATTTTTGCTGTGATGGCATGAAAACCAGATGTGTGGCAGGAGCACCCTATAGAAATTGTTGAATAAAGTGAAACGAGCTGCAGAGGTTGTGAGATCCTGACATGGGAGTCAAAGAAAGATGGCAGCTATGCCATGTGAACTGATGGAAACTTCCGTTCCAGGGAGGGAATTGGCTGTCTTGTTGATTTTTTTACTCTCTCCCTGAAGATAACCCTGAGTCCTGAGGAAGATTCAGATATTTGGACTTCCCTTTCAGCAGCAAAGCAGAGCAGCTAGATCTTTTGTGGTGATGAGAGTTCATGAAGAGCAAAGACTCTGGAGCAGCCCTCTAGGGTGGCCGCCATTGTTTGTCCTAAGCATGAATTAGGGCTGCACCCAGGGGTGGGTTCTGGATCCTTTTGCTGCTGGTTCGCTCAGGGTTGCACCATGCGCGTGTGCTTTGCGCGCGCATGCACCCGCACAGCAATCAAAAAATAGCTTCTGCGCATGCGCAGAAGCAAAATCCAAGATGGCGGTGCCCACGGAGACACTGAAAGAACTGGTTCCGTGATGTCATCGCCAGTTTAGAACCGGTTAGAACCGGTAGAACCCCACCTCTGGCTGCACCTGGATGAAGAGGTGAACCAGTTGAGAAGCAGCAGTAGCTAAAGCACCTCTGATTGTCTGTCCCAAAGGTGCTTTTTCAGGAGGCAACTGGACTTTCTTGTTTTTTCTTGTGAAGATGTTTCGCTTCTTACCCAAGAAGCTTCTTCAGCTCTGACAGGATAGTGGGGAATGGAAGGATTTATGTTCCTTGCAGACAGCTGGTAATCTGCATCAGTAATGGGTTTCACTTACCTTTGCTACCGGTTCGGAGATGTGATGATGTCCAGGCGGGTGGGCGGAGCCTCCTGCCACCGCTGCTACCGGTTCACGCGAACCGGGGCGAACCGGTAGCAACCCACCACTGATCTGCATCTTTTTAGAGGGCCGTTGAAAAGGATGCTAATGACCAGCTGTCTGCAAAGAATATAAATCCTTCCATTCTCCACTATCCTGTCAGAGCTGAAGAAGCTTCTTGGATGAGAAGCGAAACATCTTCACAAGAAAAAACAAGAAAGTCCAGTTGCCGCCTGAAAAAGCACCTTTGGGACAACCATGACCTGGATGACTGAGAATCTCTACAGACTCTGATTGTCTGTTTGTGGGAAGATGGGATTGGAAGACCCAATACTTAAATGACAAAATTGCAGCACTGTGCTGGTAATTGTAATGATGGCAATGACAATGGTGTGGCTGGATCGCCTTCCTTCTTCATTTCTTCCAGAGCTGCAGAGCAGCCAAAGTGGTGATGCCCATAAGAATTGGAGTGCACAAGCATTGGGGGAATAGGGCCGAGCAGCAGCAGCAGAAGATCGGTCAATCATCTGGAGGGCTGTGTTATGCTCTATGGCTGCCTTAAAGTCTACCCCCATTTGCAGGGGTCATTTTACCTCCTTTGTGTTTCACCAGGACTTGTTTGTTTATCTGTCAGCAGCTCCAAAGTTCTCATTTTCTGGTTCCAAAAACTGGCCGAGAGTAGAACTAGTGAACGTTGATAAGTGAGGACTGGTTGAGGAGCTATTTTTTAGCAGTTTGGTGTAATGGTTAAGGCATCAGGCTAGAAATCTAATTCTAGTTCTGCCTTGGACACCACGCCAGCTGCGTGAGCTTGAGCCAGTCACTTTCTCTCAGCCCTATCAAGGAAGCAATGGCAAACCACTTCGGAAAAACCCGGCAAAGAAAATGGCAAACACTTGTCCAGCAAGTCTCTGAGAATCAGACACAGCTGAACGAAAAAAGTAAAATAAAATATATCCTTAAGGTGAACTAAGTTCTTTATAAATACAGGTAGTCCTCACCTTACAACCAAAATTGAGCCCAAAACTTCTGTTGTTAAGCAAGACAGTTGTTACGTGAGGTTTGCCTCATTTTATGACCTTTCTTGCCATAGTTGCTAACTGAATCACTGTAGTTGTTTAGTAACACAGTTGTTAAGTGAATCTGGCTTCCCCATTGACTTCGCTTGTCGCAAAAGGTGATCACATGACCCAGGGACACTGCAATGGTCATAAATATGAGTCAGTTGTCAAGCATCTGAATTTTGATCATGTTGACCACAGGGATTCTTCAATGGTCAAGTGAAAAATGGTCATAAGTCACTTTTTTCAGTGCCATTTTAACTTTGAATAGTCACTAAATGAATTGTTGTAAGTCGAGGACTACCTGTAAATACAGAATCATGCCTTTTTCTTGGCAATACTATTTACTATTGCCTTCTTCTGGGTTTTCTTTTTTCTTTTTCTTTTTTGCTTCACATTGTTTAAGTAAAACATTGACCTTTTTTTTTACTGTTCTTCAATCCAAATAGTAACCAACTCTGACCCTACTTAGTTTCTGAATGTACGCAAGGTTCGCTATGTACACAAGTGTTAGGAATAACCTTCGACTTGGATGGCAGGAGCCGAGGTGGCGCAGTGGTTAGAGTGCAGCACTGCAGGCTACTTCAGCTGACTGCTAGCTGCAGTTCGGCGGTTCAAATCTCACCGGTTCAAGGTTGACTCAGCCTTCCATCCTTCCGAGGTGGGTAAAATGAGGACCCAGATTGTTGGGGGCAATAGGCTGACTCTGTGAACCGCTTAGAGAGGGCTGTAAAGCACTGTAAAGCACTGTAAAGCGGTATATAAGTCGAAGTGCTATTGCTATAAAAAAGATGAAAGAAATTAATGGGTATTTTCAAAAAGAGCAAAAACTGGCTATCGAGACTTCTACGACTTATCTGCAACGGGGTATTTGTGGAAAATATGAGAGGGATGGTGCTATTATACTCAAAGCTTCCTTCCAGCCATCCCAGACAGATTTCTTTCCGCTGTGAAAAGAAAATGTTGGGGAAATGGATGTGTGTTTGGCTCTAACAAGACTGTTTCTGTGCCTTGGAAAATCTCACTGCAGGTACTGTCCATCCAGAAAGAATTGTGTAATTATTAAACACTGATGACAAGGTTTGGTTGAAAGCCCAATGCAGGACTTCAGAGACAGCTTGCTTTGATTTGGAGTGAATTACAGCCTGACTAGTTGATTTCAGACATGAGTTTTGGCTAGATTCATGCCTCCCACTGACTAACTTAGGAAAAACAAAAGACTTGTAGGAAGAAGTAGACAATTATGGAGAAAAAAATTCCTGTGACTGTAGTAGAGCTGGAAAAAGCTCAGTTAGGCCATCAAGTCCAAATCTGCTCAGGGTAAGAATTCAATTATCTCTTACAGATGATGGACTAGGGTCTGTTTGAAGACATCACCATGTTCCTCCACAGTAGGTTCATGAATAGGTTCTTTTAAACCCAAAGCTACTTTTTCCCCCCTCAAAAGGTAACTGGACTTTCTTGGTTTTTTCTTTTCCTTTGAAAACATTTCACTTGTTATCCAAGAAGCTTCTTCAGTTCTAAGTGACTGATGGGGAATGGAAGGGTTTATATTCTTTGCAGTCACCCAGTTGTTAGTGTCCTGAGGGTTGGTCATTATCTCTCCGAAAGTTGGTTTTTAGCTCTCTGAGAGTCATTGAGGACATTTGGGGGTTTATCTGTATCCTCAGAGTCTCCTGAATCAGAATGCAAATGGGTGTGGAACCTTCTTGGGACTGCTGAAAGTTTTGTGTTGTAAACAGGAGATAGGTGGTGTTGTATCCCTCTCTCTCTGTTGCAGGAAATCAGAGTTCAGAAGAGATCAGAATAAAGTTGGAAGGGACCTTGAAGGTCTTCTAGTCCAACCCCCTGCTCGAGCAGGAAACCCTCTACCAATTCAGACTCTTCTTAAAAACCTCCAGTGATGAAGCATCCACAACTTCTGAAGGCGAGCTGTTCCATTGATTAATTGTTTTCATTGTCAGGAAGTTTCTCCTTAATTCCAGGTTGCTTCTCTCCTTGATTAGTTTCCATCCATTGTTTCTTGCTCTGCCTTCTGGTGCTTTGGAACATATGTTGACCCCCTCCTCTTCGTGACAACCTCTCAAATACTGGAATACTGCTATCATGTCCCCCCCTATTCCTTCTTTTCTCTAGACTAGTCAAACTCAAATCCTGCAATTGTTCTTCATCAGTAGTGGGTTTCACTTACCTTCGCTACCGGTTTGGAACTGTGAATGCGCGCGCGCTTGCTTCACTCACGCACAGCGCTTCTGCGCATGCGCAGATCATCCGTGATGACATCCAGGTGGGTGGGCAGAGCCTCCCGCCACCGCCGCTACCGGTTTGCCCAATTTGGGGCAAACCGGTAGCAACCCACCACTGTTCTTCATATGTTTTTGTCTCCAGGTCTTTAATCGTTTTAGCTTTGCACTGTTCAATTTTCATATAAATAGTCTCTTTGACTCTCTTTCAAACCAATGGGTCTGCTCTGTCCAGAATGTGAATCTGAATAGAATATACACCTTTTGAGGGGGGGGGGAGCACGTTTGGGATAACCACAACCTGGATGATTGAGAATCTCCATAGACATTTAGCCATGTTCTTTTAAACAGATTTCTCTAACATTCAGCTTATTCTTCCAATCCATAACTTAATGCTATTTTTCTGGGTCTTGTATCTGTGTTGACTGAGAACAATTGCTGAGTTTCCTCCAGGTGATGCCCATCCCGTGCTTGAAACATACAGTACTATCAGATTCCTATTTAGTTGTCTTTAACCTTCAAATGGATGCATAGCTCCCATCCCTTTGTTCTACTGAAACATGAACTTCCTCCATAAGGATTTGGGTGTCTTCAATTTGTAGTTCGCTATTATCAGAGTTTGTTGCATAAAACCAGAAGCACACACAGATGACTGATTCAGCTGGATTCAATAACTTCTTTATAAACATAGTAACAGATGAATTTACAATACCATTAGTAGATTATTTCTTCAAGTAAATACAAGCAGGAGTTAGCTTCATTTCAGCAGAGAGGACAAGCACAGAGAGGACAAAGAGCAGAGTAGGAGAGTGCAGACTGAGCCACGCCCAGCCTTAAGCTAAGTTTCAGTTTCGATCCTCTGCACAGACTCAGAAGTGGTTAGCTCCCTTTGGCTGACTCAGTTGCTATGCCTATTCATTGGCTAACCTTGTTAACATGGCTCTCCCAGTCATGAATATTCTAACAGCTATTAGCTTATCTACCATCACTTGAAGTTCCATCTCATGTCTGTTTCAGGATCTAGTGCACGGGTGTGAAACTCGATCACGTCACGGGCTGGATCATGACGTATCACGATGTTTTTTGCCTTTGCGGAGTCGGGTTGGGTGTGGCCTGCATGTAACCTATCCAGCCCGCGTGCCACCAGTTTGACAGGCCTGATTATTGTGCTTCAGAAATGATGAAAGAAGACAAGCTGTTCCTGACAGACTGTAGCTGAGGAACACAAGACCACATGGAGGGAAAGGACACCCTTGTTGCCACGTTTACAGTATTTTTGTTTGTTTGTTTGTTTCTGGGTTTTAATTTCAGGATAACGGTTATCCAAAGTGGCTTCCAAACCATGTAAACCATTTTAAATCAAAATACAAAATAAATATTTTAAAACAAAGAAACATCTAGGCTTTTGTCTGTAGGAAATTGATGCCGGTGATTGAAGGTGTCCGTGGAAGAATCCAGCTGGGCAGGATTTTATGGCTTTTGACCTCTTTCACCTCTCTGCAGGACTCTCCTGCTGAACTGCTGGAGGTAATGTCTCAGAAATGCTTACTTGCTGGTTTCAAGATAGGAGACTTTCCATGGGATCAGATTTCTTTCTGTGAGTGTAGATAGCTAAACTAGTAGAGAATAACTGCATTGTTTTCTCTGAATGCTCTCTCTGTGCTGAAAATACGAATTTAATTGTCATTTGCAGGCTGGAGAACTTGGTAGTCAACAACATTTCTCAGCCATCACATTTTCGGAAGTGACTTGTTGGCCCAAACTAGAATGGCATTCTAAGTTGTTTAAAACGCTGCAACATAATGTAATTTATTCTAAGGTTGAACATTTTTTGAGCCTGGACTTGCTGATTGTATTACTTTTTACTCTTTGTGTAGAATCAAAATGGTGGAGTTTGAAACCTGTTGGAGTTTGAGAAGTGAAACCTGCCTCCAGAAAGTGGAAGCAATATGCTCCGTCCCATATTTGGATAGACCAGGTTGCCCTGATAGACTGGTCTCACCGGAAAAACACTTAATCTCCCTCCTGGTACAGCTGACAAAGCGAGGAGAGCCCGTGGCCTAGAGCAGTGATGGCTAACCTTTTTCTCGTCGTGTGCCGAAAGCGCGTGCCGTGCCGGCACCCATAATGTAATGTGCCCCACCGCGCATGCGTGCACGACCCCCCATGCTCCCCCTGCCCCCATGCATGCGCATGCGACCCCCCACTCCCCCCATGCATGCGCATGCACATGCGCACGTGCCCTCCGCCCCCCGTTTTGGGCCTAACAGGCTTCCCTGCAGGCTCCTGGGACCAAAAACGGGCCATGGGAGGGCGCGCTGCAACCCCCCATGCCCCGTTTTGGGCGTAGCAGACCTCCCTGCAGCCTCTTGGGACCAAAAATGGGCTGGGGGGGGCCACCACCACCCCATGCCCTGTTTTGGGCCTAGCAGGCTTCCCTGCAGCCTCCTGGGACCAAAAATGGGCTGCGGGGGGGGCACACACCCCGTGCTCCCCACACACATGCGCACGCACCCCCCACGCATTAGTGTGCATCTCCTGCATGCGCCCCACCCCCGCACATCCCAAAAATCAGCTGGGTGGTGGGAGGCATGCGCGCGCATGCGCGGTGGAGCTGAGCTGGGCGACGGCTCACATGCCCGCTCACATGCCCGCAGCTGTCGCACACATGCCATAGGTTCGCCATCACGGGCCTAGAGGTTAATACATCTGCCTAATATGCAAGCGGCTCGGGTTTGAATCCCAGAAGGGTATGGCTAGCTGATGAGAGCTAAAAAGCTTGAAATAGCTATACTAGTCTCCCTTTATTTCTTTGTCGGTAAATTTAAATTTAACACAAAATAGTTTGTCGTGGAAGCGACTGCCTGCGAAGGCTCCTGGATTGGGGCTGAAAGGCGGAAGCAGAAGCAGTATGCTCTGTCCCATATTTGGGTAGACCAGGTTGCCTTGATAGACCGGTCTCACCAGAAAAAACACTCTGCCTCCAGATAGACATAAGTGCTTTCACGTTTCCTGGTGATCATCCCAGTTGCCAAGTCATGTCTGACTTTGTGACCCCATGGACCATAGTACACCAGGCCTCCTCTGTCTCCCAGAGTTTGCCCAATCATTGTGTCAATGACACTATCTAACCATCTCATCCTCTCCCAACCCCTTCTCCTTTTGCCTTCAATCTTTCTCAACATCAGGGTCTTTCTCAATGAGTCCTCTCTTCTCATTTGGTGGCCAAAGTATTTGAGCTTCAGCTTCAATATCAGGCTTTCCAAAGAACAGCAGGGTTGATTTTCTTTACGATTGACTGTTCTGATCCCCTCCAATCAGGGGTGGGTTCCTCCGGGTTCGGACTGGTTCTCCCAAACCGGTAGTGGCCCGCTGGTGATGTCATGATGATGTCACCGAACCGGATCGGTCGGTGCTGGTGTGTGGGGGCCGCCATCTTTTTTTTTATTTTTTTTTTATTTTTTTATTTTTTTTAATTTTATTTTTTTCCTTCTGAGCATGCGCAGAAGCCGACTTCTGGCACTGTGCATGCAGTCACCATCTTTTTTTGGCTTTGTTTTTTTTGGGGGGGATTTTTTGTTACTGCGCATGCACACACGCATGAAGCGCGCGCGCGCCCACAAGGCACACCCAGGTGGCGCGGGAGGGAGCAAATCGGCAGCGAGGTAAGTTGGAACCCACCCCTGCCTCCAATCCAAGGGAATCTCAAAATTTTTCTCCAACATCACAATCTGAGAGCATCTATTCTTCAGTGCTCAGCCTTCCTTATGGTCCAACTCTCACAGCCATTCATTGTTTCTGGGAAAACTGTAGCTTTGACTATAGATCATCCTTTGCCTTCCTTAAATTAAGATGATGTCATGACAATGACAATATATGCTGACACCAGTGATATAGTTAGGATCTGTACACTCCTTAGGGGTATATTCCCCGCCCCCAAAAGCTACAATTTTTGGATCTACTTTTTCTGGTTATTACAGTAATTTTGTCTCTCCTCTCCTTTTTCACCATTCTCTCCTCTGTTTCCCCTCCATCACAATATCTGGGTGTATACATAAAATGCCTCTTTTCTCTTAGTATCATGGCCTATGCATCTGATCTATTAAAGCTTACAAGATAATAAATTTGTTGTTCTTTAAGATTCCAGAAGTCTCTTTCCTGCATTTTTAACTGGATAGACTAAGGACTGCAAGCTTAGCAGGGTGCCATTGTCTCAACATTTTCATAACCATCAGATTGTGCAGAAGGGTATTTAATTTGAGATATTAAATAAATAGGTAATAGAAATGCCATCTAACATTTACTTATTTTTTTTAAAGCTGCCATTAAAAAGATTTATAGAAAGAACAAAATGTAAAAGGTAAATATTGTTGTAGCAAAAACATTCCATAAATGTAAAATATTTGCATTTGCTATAGTGGAGAAGATTTTGCAAAATGGCAATTCATTTAGAACAGTTTAGGCCCCCAGAAAAAAGACCATGAGGTGTCCAATAATTCTAAGGGAAAGACTATGGAAGTTCACTCTGGAAAATCATTCATTAGACTAGAGGTGACCAGAGGTGGGTTCCTCCCGATTCCGACCAGTTCACCCGAACTGGTAGCAGCCCACTGGTGACGTCACAATGATGTCACTGAACCGGATCGGTCGGTGCCGGTCTGTGGGGGCTGCCATCTTTTTTAAAAAAAAATTGATTTTTTTTTAATTTTTTTTTTTTAAATTCCTTCTGAGCATGCGCAGAAGCCGACTTCTAGCACTGTGCATGCGGTCGCCATCTTTTTTTCGGCTTTTTTTTTTTAAAAAAGAATTTTTTGCTACTGCACATGCGTGCGTGCACCCACGAGGCGCGCCCACACGGCACAGGAGGGAGCGAACCGGCAGCGAGGTAAGTTGGAACCCATCCCTGGAGGTGACCATCAAATACATCTCTTCTGACGTTCTGAGTTCAGCATGTTTTGGATTAGTTTGAATTACCACACTATATTTAAGGCTCAACTACATGTTATATGAAATTCCAAACAATTTCTTTTCAATGCTTTAAAATAAAAAAGGAGCTAGGGCAGTGATGGGATTCACATTTTTTAACAACCGGTTCTGTGGGCGTGGCTTATTTGGGGGCATGGCTTGGTGGTCATTTGACTGGGTGGGTGTGTCTAGCTGGTCATGTGACTGGGTGGGCATGGCTACGTGCATAGGGACTACTCAGAGGGCTGAAAAAAGTGAATTATGACCAGTCCTCGCACTTACGATCGTCCTCACATTTATGCCCGTTGCAGCATTCTTAACAACCGTGTCACTCATATCACAACTGCGGTGCTTCTCTTCACCATGGTGACAAGATAGGGCACAAAACGTAAAATGTGAGCACAGTTGTAAGTGCGAGGACCGGTCAAAAATCACTTTTTCAGCCCTCTGAGTAGTCCCTATATGCACCCAGCATGGCCAGGTGGTCATGTGTCTGGGTGGGCATGGCCAATTTGGCGTCACTCACATCGAGGTGTGCTTCTCCTCACATGGCCTCTCGTGACTGTGGGGATGCTGCAACGGTCGTAAGTATGAAAAACGGGCATAAGTCACTTTTTTCAGTGCCATTGTAACTTTGAATGGTCACTAAATGAACTGTTGTAAGTCAAGGATTACCTGTACAAAAATACAAAAAGCTTCTTTGCTTGCAAAAAGCTGCCCTAAATGCCAGTCATTAGATTAGAAATACCTGCAAGCTGGAGTTACAAATCAGGCAGGGTGCCAGAGCACCTTGAGGAATTAAAATAGTTAAAATGCAGTGATAACTATCAGCAGCCAACTCTTGCTCATAAAGTGAAACCCTTTAGCAGAGAGGTCATTTAAGCTCTCCAGAAAGAGCACACCCAGGACAAGCAATCCTTAGATCCATTTGCACCACTTAAAGATACCAGCTGGTCTCACTCACCTCATAAGATATCCTAAGGAAATCATCCAGATTTAAGGAAAGATCACATGCCCCCCAGAAAGGCAGTAAAAAAATCAGTGCCAAGCTTGCATCCTGCCTCTTGGAAGTACACCCCAAAAGGACAGTGCCAAGAACCACTAAACCAGTGAAGGAAGACCCTCTCCCCAGAAAACTCACGTTTGAATGTCAATCTTTCTAGCTAGCCAAGAAGCCTTGGTAAATGTCACTCATCTTGGTTCCTTGTCATTAAAAGCTTCTTTCCGGCAGCTCTGTGCTGGAAGAACTCCAACAGGGGAGTATTTCCTCCCAACAGCAGTGTAAAAAGCTTAAAACAACCCTTCCCCTCTAAGAAAGTCAAGCAAAGAAAAAAAAAAGTACCAGCAAAGAAAGAAAAAAACTCTGGAGACAGTAAGTCTAGGCGTACTGCCAAGAATGTAATAAGGGTTAAGGCAGATTCTGTAAGCAGGGCAATAAAGATTAGGCTACATAGAAACACCAGAATGTTGTAATTCCTTACAGGATTAACCCTGTAAAGTGGAAAAAAAACAAAAGGAGATTTCTTCTAACAACCGGTTCTCCGAACTGCTTAGAAAGTTAACAACCGGTTCTAGAGAACCTGTTAGCACCGGTAGAATCCCACCTCTGAGCTAGGGTCTAGTTAATACAGGTAGTCCTTGACTTACCACCACAACTGAGCCCAAAGTTTATTTTGCTAAGTGAAACTTTTGTTAAGTGAATTTCGCCTCATTTTACAACCTTTCTTGCCACAGTTGTTAAGTGAATCATTGCGTTGTTAACTTAGTAACATGGTTGTTCAGTGAATCTGGCTTCCCCATTGACTTTCCTTGTCGGAAGGTCTCAAAAGGGGATCCCATGATCACAGGACATTGCAACCGTCATAAGTATGATGTCATAGTTCCGAGTAATGAACCCAATCAAATCAGGACTCTGAGGCTTCAGTCAGGCTCAAAAAACCTTTTATTGAGTACATCATATTGGCACGTAGAGAGGTGAAGCTAGCTCTAAGTAATTCCCGTGCTTTCGGGTAGTTAAAAGAATAGAAACTTCCCACCCCGCTCAGGTGTCCTAGGTCACGTTAACCAATCAGTCCGGTAGCAGCTTCCCCCTCGGTCTCAGCAGATTGTCGTTGCCATGACCTTGGTTGTCACGCTGAGTCTGGTCGATGTTTTGTATAGCAGGATAAGGCACCACATTCCAATACCTTCTGACTCTCCCCTTCCCCCCAAGAGTGGCAACTGAGAAAACGAAAGTAAGCACAGCTTCGACCGAAGTCATTTTGAAAGTTGACATATGAGTCAGTTGCCAAGCGTCTGAATTTTGATGTGACCATGGGGATGCTGCGATGGTCATAAATGTGAAAAATAGACATAAGTCACTTTTTTCAGTGCCGCTTTAACTTTGAACGGTCACTAAAGGAACTGTTGCAAGTTAAGGACTACCTGTTGGGTAGGAAAGAAAAATGAGGAACATCCTGCTTTTTTGGGGGGAGGGGGGAGCCAACATGCTTTTCTCTAAGATGTGGCCCCCAGATTGGGAAACTATTAAATAAGACTCCCAAAGGTGCTTTTTCCAGAGGCAACTGGACTTTCTGGTTTTTCTTTGAAGACATTTCACTTCTTATCCAAGAAGCTTCTTCAGCTCTGAAGAAGCTGAAGAAGCTTCTTGGATAAGAAGCGAAATGTCTTCAAAGAAAAACCAGAAAGTCCAGTTGCCTCTTGAAAAAAAGCACCTTTGGGACAACCATGACCTGGATGACTGAGAATCTCCATAGATACTAAGTAAGAGGAGTAGCAGGAGGTGGAAATCAATGGCCAATTTTGTGAGTAGGGACCAGACTGTTGTGAAAAGAAACGGCAGCTGGCTAATTTATTTGAAGCCGTTGTAGCACTGCAACGCAAGTTATCTGATTTTACAGCATCACGGTTTGCAAAATCATTGTTTCTTAGGCCTGTGGGCCAGATCACAAAGCCCATCCTAATGATTCTTCTTCCTATCGCTGAATTGTCTTTCAATATGATGCTTAAGCAATTTGATCAATTATTTGCTGTATCTGGTTTATGCCTTGCTGTCAGGGGTGGGTTCCAGCTTACCTCACTGCCGGTTCTATCCAAAAATAATCATAATTTTTTAAAAAGCCAAAAAAAAGATGGCGACCACATGCACATTGCCGGAAGTCGGCTTCTGCGCATGCTCAGAAGGAAAAAAAATTCAAAAAAAATTCAAAAAAAAAATCAAAAAAATTCAAAAAAAAGATGGCGGCCCTCACGGACCGGCACCGACCGATCCGGTTCGGTGACGTCATCGTGACGTCACCAGCGGGCCGCTACTGGTTCGGGAGAATCGGTCCGAACCGGGAGGAACCCACCCCTGCTTGCTGTAATGAATCTGTTGGTTTTATGGTTCTAATCTGGGTTTGATTGCAAGTTGATTTGAGTAATGTAAATATTCATCTTCTAGAGCTTGCTAATGTACCATTTATTTTGTGCTTAAGAATACCTTGGTATTGTATTATGCCCTCTACTGGTCTCTTCTTTTCTTGCTGTTTTAGGAGTCCATAGAGTCCATAGATTCCTTTGTCTGAGACTGAGCTGGAAACAATAGAGAAATATAGAAAAGGCAGGGAGATTTGTGAAACATCCTGGAACAATTTGGCAGTATTCTGCCCCATTTCCTGCTACTGTATATTAGCAGAACAAACCGGGATACAAGATGCAGAGAGATAAAAGTCCTCATTTACTAAGCCTTCTGGAATGCACAGGCTTCTGCAAACAGTGAATCCCAAATAGTAGAATTCTAAATAAAACTGAGCAATTCATTAAAATTAAAAATATTGTTCTTACGTATTTTAAACAAATTCATTTAAAGGAAAGTAAGAAAATTTATTAATAAGCTACAAGCTAGAAAATATAATGTCCGGATGTCTCAATTCCGTTCATGTCTCTAAATATTGTTATTGATGTTGCTTTGGGTCATAATTTTTCAAACGTTCCTGCAAAAGTATAATAAAAATTGTAGATATGGTACAAAACCTTATCTTGTAAACAAAAAAAAGGGGGGGGACGGGGATTTTGTTTTGTTTTGCTTTTTATATAACACCCAGGAGACTAAATTAGAAAAGAAAAGGTACCAGTAGATGAAATTATTTGGAAATACTATTTCATGTTTTAAAAAAATATAATCATACATATGTCACAGCCATGTTAGGAAATATTTATTGATTAGATTTGAATAAATGGTATATTAGCAAGCCCTAGAAAATGAATATTTACATTACTCAAATCAACTTACAATCAAACACCAATTAGAACCATCAAACCAACAGATTCTTTAAAGCAAGGTATAAACCAGATACAGCAAATAATTGATTACATTCCAGGATTGTGTTAAAAATTGTTTCAGAAATGTCAGTAATGAAGAAATCAGATACATATCTTTATGCAAAGTACTTCATGCAGGTTCCCTGGGTTCCCCCCCCCCCAATAAATTAGACAAAATCAAGTTCTAGTCCAGCCTTTTTCAAATGGGTGGGTGCCATCCAGATGTTCTATCTAGCTGGAGTAATGTTCTAACTGGTGGCGAAAAATAGATACAGAAGATGTTCCCTAAAATTTCAATGCAGCTGCTATAATCTTCAAAGTCCTGATTAGAGTTGCCAAATCTCTAGCTTCCAGGCTCCAATTTTGAGGTGATGATTATGGCCTCTAGTTTCTTTAAACTTGTGGTAGGTCACTGCTGGTGACAAGCAGACCTTGTTATTTTTTTAAAAAAAAAATTTTAATTGTGTTTTCCAGAAATGGCATAATGTATTATTTTTATACACCTCTCTTTCCCAACTTGGTATCCTCCGGATATGTTGGTCTCCTACTCCTACTCCCCTCCAGACAGCATGACCGTTGGCCTTAATGGTAGTCTGGTGCTTCAGCTTGTGCCAAGAAACTTGTGGTCTTCCTGCAAGTCAAGAGCTATTGTTTCCTGAAGCAAAGTCAACACAGAGGATGTTATATGAATCATATCTGGTGTGTGCTAGAGCAATGTCCTTATTAGGCTCTCAACGGTTATAAAAACATGTAAACCTTTGGTATCATTCTCTATCCTGATTTAAGGATAGAAACTTAATAATCTTGGGGGAGGATTTACGAAAACGTAGTCATCCTAGTGCCGTGATGGAGAACCTATGGCACATGTGCCGGAAGTGGCACGCAGAGCCATCTCTCCGGGCACGCCAGCCGCCGCCCGTTGCTCTTCCGGGTTCCAGCGTGCACATGCGTGCTGGCCAGCTGGTCTTTGTGTGCGCATGCACAACAGAAACTGGAAGACCAGGTGACTGGCATGCATGCACATGCCAGAAACTGGAAGCTCAGCTTCACGGCGTGCGCATGCTGCTCTTCCGGTTTCCAGTGCTCCCCCGTGCGGGCACTCCCGTTTCGGCACTCGGTGCCGAAAAGGTTCACCAACACTGTCCTAGTGGACATTTATAGCAATACCTAAATAGGAAGTTAATCCTTGAATTCTGCTGGAATTTCAGGAGCTTTTGTTACTTAGGTTATCGTTCTTTTGTTCTGAGAGTGATTGGTAAGACTGGTTAAAAATGGAGCTTGGTACCATGAGGTTTACTGGTTTTATTCCTATATACAGGTAGGTTACAGAAAATGATAATGAAGAAATGCTTCATTAATCTGCAAGATCCTTGATTTCTGGAAGTTTTTTGAAGGAGGTGGGATATGCTATTTATATCTACTTTAAAAAGTAGAATTTTCCTAAACTTCTGAAATAAATTGTCAACAATCATTAGATGCCATCCACTCTGCCATGGAAATTCACTGGCCAGTCACAGAATTATTGGGAAGAGAAAATGAAGGGAGATCCCCATGAACTCCAGTTTGAATTTCTGGAAAGAAAGCAGAATATAAATATAATAAGTATTTTTTTCATGGCCACCGAAGAAAGATAGATTTTGAATTAGTAGTGGAATAAATGAAGGCTGGATGTGAACTAATGCATTGAAAAATATACAGAGAAGAAAGAGCTGTTACTTGTTATAAATGCAACTTGTTCAAAGCCTAGGGATGCTCAGGATCTGATTTTGTTCTTGGACAATTTGGTGGAAGTCTAGCCATATCAGTCACTTTCAAATCACATCAGAGTTGACTCCAAAACCAAAAATTACTCTTGATATGGAATGCAGCTCTCCAGTTTATTCCGATCTCATTAGATTTTATCATTCCACAAATGATTTTTCAGCCTTGCCTGGAAATACTACCCCTTAAGGCCTCATAGTCACCAAGCCAGATGTGGCTTGCCTTTGCTACTGTCAGACTGACCACAGCCTGCTCCCTAGGAAAGAACAACCCTTGACTCCAGAGGTGTTATAGAGAAGGTACTTTTACTAGAGATGCTGAGTGAAGCGTGAGTGAGGCAAGCTCTGGAAAAACCTGCGCAAAAATCATATATTGAAAGCGACCTCCTCCAATGTCCAAAACCATCCTCCTTGTGAGAGTAGGTCCAATCAAGCTCTGTTCTGACGTTTTGGGAACCCGGTGCCTCAGGCACCGCTGTAAATTCCTTTCCCAGGGTCGATGTCCTTGAAGGTAGGAAGATGACTCGGTTTGGCACCTCTGGTTCCTGTTAGTGTCCATACTCCCCAAATTGTCACATCTCCAGCACTCTTCCCCTCCCAAATGCCCACTCCCCCTTGGTTATGGCAGTTGCTAGCGAGCTTCAAAGAAAGTGAAGAGAGGCATCTGACAGCTGCACTACTTAAACTCAAAAGAACACTTAAGAGTGCATTTCCCACTACTTTTGCATTATAAGAGCCTCGAGAATTGGTCTTTTAAGAGTATTCTCCCTCAGAGATGGAGATCCAATAAAAGGACCTAGACCAGCCAGCCTTCTTCTTAGGGGGGGGGTCAGACGTTTTTTGCACTTTGAGGCAATTGCTGCAACCAGCATTTTCTATAAGGCTCTGTCCAGGGTCCTGATGTGAGTTTGCCCTGTGAAAAGCAAGGCCTCACTTAGTTTCCCCTCAGCTTTGACTTGTAATGGGACAGGACTTAACTGTATTTGTTATTCAAACTGTGGCTTCTTATTAGTTGCTGGTCCTTATTTAAAACCCATGTAATTAGAATAAAGGGGGTGTTTTTTGTCTTCTAGAAACATGGCCTGAAGTTTAGTGATGTTTCCAGGAGGATAAACATTTTTCCAATAAATAAATATTGTGCTCAGTTTTAATGTCCTTCTGTGGACACCAAAGAAAACAGAGGCAGGAATATCATCTCTGCATTTGATATTAAGGTGCTGGATGGTGAATTGGCTAAGCTTATCATCTGCCTTTGATCAGATTGGAAGGCACTTTAGAAAGTGATATCTTAATCATCCTATTGCTTTTCAGGCTTCACCTCTGGATACTTGAATAACACTCTCTTTCTGTAACAGAATAACAGAAGAGTTGGGAGGGACCTTTGAGGTCTTCTAGTCCAACCACCTGCTCAAGCAGGAAACTCTATCCCATTTCAGACAAGTGGTTGTCCAATCTCTTCTTAAAAGGTGCTCCTGTGTTAGAGCATCCACAGTTTCTGGAAGCAAGTTGTAGAATCCTCTAATCCATGGGATTGTGTTGCAAATCATGTGGTCTAAATGGAAGTAGAGTTTGGCATTATCTAGTCCAGGGGTGTCAAACTCACAGCCCACAGGCCGGATGCGTCACGCACTGGCCACGCCCACCCCCGTTTTAGCGAAGGGGGGAAAAGTTGTGATACGTCACGTGATGACAATGTGTCATTGTGAGTTTGACACCCCTGATCTAGTCTAACTAAAGCAGAGTTTGACATTTTGGTTAGTTAGTTAGATGCCATCTGGAGATTATATAGACAAATGCCATTTTGAACTTTTTCCAGTGGTAGTGTTTCCAACAACAGTTCTAGACCAGGAACCCTTGCTCACAGTCATTCAACTCCCAGTTGGATTACTGCAATAGCAATAGCACTTAGACTTATATACCACTTCATAGTGCTTTACAGCCCTCTCTAAGCGGTTCACAGAGTCAGCATATTGCCCCAACAATCTGGGTCCTCATTTTACCCACCTCGGAAGGATGGAAGGCTGAGTCAACCTTGAGCTGGTGAGATTTGAACCGCCGAACTGCAGCTAGCAGTCAGCTGAAGTAGCCTGCAGTGCTGCACTCTAACCACTGCGCCACCTCGGCTCTATGTACTCTACTTGGGGCTGACCTTGAAGATCATCCAGAATTTATAATCCCATATGTGCAGTTCTGGTTGCTCCATGTATGGATCATATTGTACCAATGCATTGCCTTCCAACTTCTTTCCAAGTCTAATTCATTTTTTAAAAAGCTTTGAATGGCATAAGATCAGTTTATTTGTGGGGCTACCTCTCCCCAAGAATGTCAGCTCTTTCCACCTGGTCAAATATAGTGGACATACTGGAGGTCCCTTCCCTTAAATGGAATTCTTGGTAGACCACAGATTAAACATGAGCCAGCAATGTGTCATAATCAGCAAAAGAGCCATTTTCAGTTTTGGACTGCATCAACAGAGGCATAGTCAAGATCACAAGAAATGATAGTACTACTCTATGTTGAACTGGTCAGACTACACTTGAAATACTGTGTCCAGTTCTGGTTGCCACCATACAAAAAGGAAACCAAGGAACTAGAACTAGTGCAGAGAATAGCAACAAAGATGGTTCAGGGCTTGGAAGTTAAGTCCTATAAAGAATGATTATAGGAACTGAATAGGTTTAATCTAACAAAGGGAAGCTATGATAGCAGTCTTCTAATACATGAAAGGATGTCACATGGCAGAGGTGTGGATATATTCTTTATAGCACCTGAATAAGATAAGAACCAATGATGGAACCTTAACAGAGAGATATCCAGGCTTGAAATAAATAAGGAGTTTTGTAATGCCTCAATACCTGTGAGAGGTATTATGTCTGTTTCCTGGAGTCATACATGCTTCAAAGGCCTCCAAAGGAAAGTTTGGGCAGCCCTTTGTCTAGGATGATATGAAGATTACTGCTCCCCCAAGATTATTAAGTTTATATCCTTAAATCAGGATAGAGAATGATACCAAAGGTTTACATGTTTTTATAACCATTGAGAGCCAAATAACCTCTAAAGTGCCTTTCAATCTAATGGGTCTATGATTCTGACATTCAAGATTTGGGGCATATAGCCATAGCAAGAGCACTTAGACTTATATACCACTTCATAGTGCTTCACAGCCCTCTCTAAGCAGTTTACAAAGTCAGCCTATTGCCCCCAACAATCTGGGTCCTCATTTTACCGACCTCAGAAGAATGGAAAGATGAATCAACTTTGAGCCGATCAGGATCGAACTGCTGGCACATGTGAGGAGAGTTAGCCTGCAATACTGCATTCTAACCACTGCGCCACCACAGCTCCTACTCTTTTATCCTCTCTCCTAGTGGAACGTACATGCACAATCAAGTTATTTTAAAAGTCATATTTTATAATATTTTAATGGGGGGGTGGGGATTAGAACCTCTCTATGGCACATTCGTTTTTCTGTTTTACTTCTGCAGCTGTGCCTCTCTCAGATGAAGAAACTGGACTGATGCCACTTAGTTGTCTCTGAAAGCAACAACATGGCTCCTCTGTCATGTGGCTCTGTGATGTTGCAAACAGAATGCCCCCCCCAACTCCCCGCAAGATATGAACAATGTAAAACTCAGCAATAGTCAGCTGCTGCAGAAATGACATATAGTGAAATATATTAGCCAAACTTTTCCTCCTAGCACTTGCTGGTGGTGTTTATGGTGGTGGCAAATATCGTCACCAAGCAGAAAGGAGCAATCTTACTCTCTCTAAAGCTAGAACAAACATTTGAGATTATAATTCTTCAAATTCCATGCTAGTGAGTGCGCTGGTAGGATTCATTAGTAGTTGCATTTCAAAAACATCTGGAGGGCATCATGTTCACATTTCAACCTCTCTAAAACCTTGTCAACACATTTCCAGCAGCTTAAAAAGAGTATGAAAAATGTCATAATTTAGGTGATGGGACAGGCATATTTATTCATACACCGTAATGGTACATGTGAAAGACCTTGGGTGATGGGACAAAGAAATCCGACTAGGAAACAGTCAGATAAGAGACAGCATAGCCCACAGTTGCATAAGGGGTGGAACAAGAGGTTAAAAAAGGACTTTCTCCTATAGAGAGAGAATTTTACCTTCAGACCTGCAAGATTCGGTTAATGTAGCTTTCCAATAAAGTAGAATTAGTTTATCTGGTTATATTTCCTGTTTGGTCTACCTGTTAAGGCCCACATACACAGAAATTTGAGATGGCAAGGACTCCTTTAATCTTGTTTTTAAAAATCAATCAGGACTTGTTTACACATTCAGCATGCTTTTGTCCATTTAAAACTGGAACCTGAAATGTCATTGGAAATAAAGCTACCTGATGATGCAGCACCATTTCTGGGGAAATTCTTGGTTCCAGCTTCAAAGAAATCAGGGTTCCCGAAAAGCATTAAAAAAAACACCTGTTTTCACTACTTTGTAATAACTTCCCTTGGCACCTAAAGAAGGCAATCCAGTTTTTTCCCCCTGTACCTTTTCCACAAACTAATATTCCACAAAGATGGTAGTGAGAATAATGCCTTGACACAACAGTGGCATCTCTAGTCCTTTCTATTCCCTACTATATTCCAGCCATTTGAATTGGGTATCAACTGACTGGAATAGAGTAAAAAATAGCCCAGAAATAGCCCTGAAGGACAGGAGTTTCCTCTTTGAGGAAGGGAAAGTGGACAAGCAAATGTTTTATTCAAGCAGGTGATGAACCATTGTTTCTCCTTAGCCAGCACAGAAATCAATAATAAACTGGGGGCTATCAATCAACATTAACTCCTCCCTTTGCTCCAGCTCAGCTATTTCCTAATCAATTAAGCAGAAGGAGATTGCACCAAGGGGAGGTTTAAAACTCTCATATTTCACCCCTTCCAAGCTGGGAAACAAGTACCGCAAGCAATAGCACTTAGACTTATATACCGCTCCATAGTGCTTTAGTCACAATACGTCACATGATGTATGTGGCTCAGGACCAGGTTATCTTCGAGACCGCCTTCTACCACATAGCTCCCAGTGACCAGTAAGATCCCACAGAGTTGGTCTCCTTTGGGTCCCATCAGCTAAACAGTGCCGGCTGGCGGGTCCGCGGGGGAGGGCCTTCTCTGTGGCTGCCCCAGCCCTCTGGAACCAGTTACCTCCTGAGATCTGGACTGCTCCCACCCTATTGGCCTTCCGGAAAGCGGTGAAGACCTGGCTTTTCCAGCAGGCCTGGGGCTGTTGATCTCGCTATTAAAAATCTGGCGAGATCCGGCCCAAAAAAAAGGTGTGTATGGTTTAAATAAATAAATAAATAAATAAATAAATAAATAAATAAATAATGACGCCATGATGACACGAGTTTGACACCCCTGCTCTAAGTGGTCTACAAAGTCAGCATATTGCCCCAACAATCTGGGTCCTCATTTTACTGACCTCAGAAGGATGGAAGGCTAAGTCAACCTCAAGCCAGTCAGGATCGAACGCCTGACTGTGGGCAGAGTTAGCTGCAATACTGCATTCTAACCACTGTGCCACCAGGGCTCTTTATGTGTTAAATCGAGAATTCATCTCTCAGGAATCTCTTTAAAGGCAGGGACCTTCAAGCAGTGATCAATGGAATCAACTTTCATCACCTTTCATCCACCCCGACTGGAGTAACAGTTTCAGAAAGTAAATGTTAATGAGCTTAGATGGGAAGCTTCACTAGCTAGAAACAGCCCCAAGACAGCATTTGAGCCACCCAGAGTCACTTAGATGAGGTGGACAGCTATACAAATCATATCAAACCTTCAAAAATCCCCATTTCTGAACCGCTGTGTAACATATTACCGGTAGGTTTTAATATAATGTATCACAGTGGTGATAGCACGAATTCAACCCTGACTGAGTTGAAAAGGGTAAGTAGGGTTGGATCCAATCAGTACCAGGATTACCCCAAAAATTCTGGGATGGCAAACTAGTTTGAAAAATTAAAAGAAAAAGAAAGAAAGAAAGAAAGAAAGAAAGAAAGAAAGAAAGAAAGAAAGAAAGAAAGAAAGAAAGAAAGAAAGAAAGAAAGAAAGAAAGAAAGAAGAAAGAAAGAAAGAAAAACAGGCAAGAACAAACTTGCATTGCTGCTAAGAAGAAAATATGGACATCTTCTATTACCCAAAGGGGGGTGCGAAATTATTTCTCCCTTATAAATTAGTCTGTTCTATAACTTCACTCTTTTTCCTCCCAAAACAGAAAACTGCCTCCCCCCCCAAAAAAATCAATCTTAGTGATCTTAGTGGCATTTCAGAAAACTGTAAAAAAAAACAACACCTAATGTTTATCCCATATTTGCCGTTCTTTAAGATGGTACTTTGCAGGATATTTACAGCTGTAGCTACAATGAAGAAACAAATGATAGAAGAATCCTTGAAAAGGTGGTTTTGAATTCACTTTTTTCCCTGACTGCCCAGGTGCTGTGGCAGAGCAATTAAGTTATGGCTTTGGCTAAGATGCCCCATCCAATGGTTATTGCTCCAAAGAGTTTTCCTTTGATGTAATAAGAGGTCTCAGTGTTGTCTGTGAAATGATGATGGTTGCAAATAGAGATTACTCATTAATAAGCAAACTACGAATGAGAGGATGCGTACAGTTCCAGGAACACTTCTGCTGTTAGTAAAGGCTGAGGATATGTGGAAATAGAATATCCTACGGAAAGTGTCCATTAAGCTTTCCCAGATTTGAGGGATTTTTTTTGTAGAGTGTGCATTTTCTTAAATGACTAATTAGAAATCATGAGGGGAAACAGTATTCATTTCTTAATGTTAGTACTCTGAAAATAACCTAAAGCAAAAGCACTTGGGGGGAGATAGTTAAAAGAGAAATGTGAGAAACTTCTTACCAACTCTCAGTGGGTATCATCAATTATTAAATTCTAAGATACATTAGAACATCACCAGGGAGCAAGATTTAGGTCAAGAACTTAGCAGGAAAGTTTTGGCAACTCCTAAGTCAACAAAATCAAAACTGAAAAACTAACTTGCTTGTTGTTAGATAGTGGGTAGAGATGACAGGAGACAGACTTCCAAAGCAGCTCTTTATTTCAGCTCTTGTGTAAGCAACCAGCAAAGAGCAGTCTGACAGCTTGCCCTTTTATAGGGAGCTGTCAGACAGACCAGCCAATAGCGTTTGAGCTTTTTCCCGCTCAAACGCTGGACCTGGTTGGAACCATGCAACACAGTTGAAACAGTTAGAACATAACACCCCTCCCCTCCTGGATGGAGCTGTCCAGCATACGTAATCACGCAGGTAGGCGGGGCGTTTTGGAGCCCTACTAGACCTGCGCAATTCAGTTGGTGGTGAGGCAGCGGCCTGTGCAGACAGGTCTGCTGCCGCTCCGGGGCTCGAGCATGGAAGCTCCTGGAAGGTACTGGGTGTGGCCTCCACGGCCGAAGG
>QLTV01003108.1:4092812-4106411 GCA_003457575.1 Thermophis baileyi | reverse complement strand
GGAATCTTTTTGTGTGAAACTTCACACAACCCCCACTGCCAGTTCAAACCCCACTGGCAGTTAAAAGGAAGAAACAGCTGCAATTCTCACATTGCTCCTAGAAGCAGGAGGCTGAAGACACAAGCCTGATAATCAGCCTGAAGATGACGAATGAGACTTCGTCGAAACGTTACAATGACATCTCCAACTTCACGCGGGAGAAAATATATATACTGTATATATAAAGAAAGAAACAGACATTCTGCGAACTCCGGAACTAAAATAATTAAAATTTTACTAAGCTTTCATCAGCCATCTGCTGACATCGTCAGAGTATTAAACTACCATTACAGAGATTTCTGCCTTTATATGCCATTAATATATATATATATATTTCAATTCTTGAAATTAATTGTGCCCCATCATACAAGGAGACCTAGAAACTTTTTTCCCCTATATTCAGAATACTCCATGTCAGGGAGGGGTGTCCAAAAAATACAAAATAGCAGGTGCTTGAAGCTGGTCATGGCTATCATCTTGAGATTTTTCATCCCTCTACAGATGCCTTGGCAACTAATGGAAGCATTTAGATGACTAATTGACTAATGACTTTCCCATATTTACACTTCATTTTTGCCTATTGTATTTTTTCTCTTGTTTTCAATATTTTTATATGTGTGGCCTCCCTAAGGCATTGGGAGTAGGGCAACATATAAATACATAACAACATATATATAAACATATAAATAAATAATAACAATGCACCATCTCAATACCATCTCAATACCACTGTCATTGACAAAACTATCAGTCAATTGCAAAACATAGCTTTACTTGGAACAGCTTAAATCCTGCAACAAAACTGTTAACACCATCAAACAACAACATCTGCCTATCTGCCTTGGGAAGGATTAAAATGCCAAACCCAGTCTAAACATCTGTCTGATTATGTGATGAATTATAATATTGCATTACATTTAATAACTCAATCACCTCTGCAGTTATGGTCCCTATTTGAGGGATCATCTCATGCCATTGGGACTGCCTGTCCTTCTTGTGTTGGCAGAGCATGCTGTGGGTCCCATCAGCCCAATTATTCTGGCTGGTTGGGTCCAGAAGGAGGCCCTTCTCTGCTGTTGCTCCTGCTCTCTGGAACATCTTGCCCCTCCCATGTGAGGTTGGCCCCAACCTTCCTATCCTTTCCTAAGGCCTAAAAACCTGGCTCTGCCAGTTGGTATGAGGCCCCAGTGAGAAAACAGCACAGTGGAGGTGGTTGATCAACAATAGATCCCACCTCCCTCCACCCTGTCCCCGTTTTCCCCACCTGTCATTAGATGTTTATGGAGATTCTCAGTCATCCAGGTCATGGTTGTCCCAAAGCTGCTTTTTCAAGAGGCAACTGGACTCCAGAGCTGAAGAAGCTTCTTGGATGAGAAGCAAAACGTCTTCAAAGAAAAACCAGAAATTCCAGTAGCCTCTTGAAAAAGCACCTTTGGGACACCTGTCTTTAGATTTTATTGTTTAGTTTTAATTATGTTTTAACGTGCAGCTATAAACACATTTTTATGACTGTAAGCTGCTCAGAGTTAAGATGGGTGGCCAATAAATTTTATAAATAAATAATAATATCATCTCTGTATTAGTCATGGAAAGAGGAAGCTATGACAATAATGGCATGCATAAGCTGATCTAGAACAGCTTTCCCAAATCTTGGAGAGGATTCAGAGAGATATGGTCCCAAACAGGTTGAGACAGTAGACAGGGAACGAATGTACTGTAGCAATTTTAGTAATGAGTAGGTTGAACTTTGCCGAAACCCCAGGTCTCCATGCCAATGGCCATAACACTGAATATTTGACAAGAGAGAACTCAAGTGTTCTACATTCAAAGATACAATTTACCACACAAGCAGCTTTTATGAGTCTCAAACCCACTACATGTTCAGCCTTCAAAACCAACTTCATTTCGAGGCCAAGACCTACCGTGTTTTCTGTACTGATTTATACTGTGGCCAAAACAGAGGAAAAGATCTACATTTTCATACCAATAATATATTTACCAATGCTCCACATTCTTTTCTTTCAAGATATCTTATGAGACATGTTTTGAGGGTTGCCACATTTTACTATTTAGAAATGCCTTCACCAAAATGAAGGACTGAAGAGATTAATAAGAATCTTAGGATCTGTCTGTGTCACATCAAGCTCTACCAGAGGTGGGTTCCTCCCGGTTTGTAGCAAACCGCTGGTGACGTCATGGAGCCAGTTCTGTCGGTGCCGGTCCGTGGACGCCACCATCATTTTTTGGGGGGTGGATTTTTTGGGGGTGGATTTTTTTGGGGGGGATTTTTGCTATTTTTTTTTCTTCTGTGCATGTGCAGAAGCCGAGTCCCCGGCACTGTGCATGCGCCGCAATTTTGTTTTTGGCTTTTGGGGGGGAATTTTTTTGCAATTTTTCATCACTGTGCATGCGCGCCCGCCTGCGTGGTGCGACCACGCGGCGCGCAATGTGCGCGCAGCCATGCGGCACGGGAGGAAGCGAACCGGTGGCAAGGTAAGTTAGAACCCACCCCTGAGCTCTACCAATAACAAGGCATTAGGTTACTAACTTTTGACTCTTTATCCTTAATTGGTTTTTTTTTGTGAGGAAAATGATGGAAAGCACAATAGAGATTAGTAAACAGGAAAATTTTCCAAGCAAACCTACTGATGCTAGCAGAACTTTCCCAAAAATCTGAGCTGAAGTCCAGATCAGACTTAAGCATATTCTGCTGTCTCCTACAACAATGAATGCTTTTATTTAACAGAATAACAGAGTTGGAAGGGACCTTGGAAGTCTTCCAGACCAACCTCCTGCTCAAGCAGGAAAGCCTATACCCGTGATGGCGAACCTATGACATGTGTGCCACAGGTGGCACGCAGCGCCCTCTTTGCAGGCACACGAGCCGTCGCCCTAGTTCAGCTCCACCACGCATGCGCGCACACCTCCCACCGGCCAGCTGGTCGTCAGGTCTCTGCCACGCATGTGCGGGGGGCGGGGCACGTGCGGAGGGGCCATGCATGCATGCGCAGGGGGGCATACGCAGGGGGGGCCACACGCACATGTATGGGGGGCGAGGGCATGCTGGGGGCCCATGCGTGCATGCACGGGGGCATGCGGGGGACACATGCGCGCACCCGTGCGCTTTGGGCACTCGCTCTGGAAAAGGTTAGCCATCACTGCCCTATACCAATTCAGACAAATGATTGTCCGGTTTGTTCTTAAAAATCTCCAGTGTTGGAGCACCCACAATTTCTGAAGGCAAGTCGTTCCACTGATTAATTGTTCTAATTGTCAGGAAATTTCTCCTTAGTTCTAGGCTGGTTCTCCCCTTGATTAGTTTCCATCCATTGCTTCTTGTCCTACCTTCAGGTGCTTTGGAGAATAGGTTGACCCCCCTCTTTTTTGTGGCAGCCCCTTAGATATTAGAAGACTGCTATCATGTCACTCTTAGTTATTCTTTTCATTAAACTAGACATACCCAATTCCTGCAACCGTTCTTCATATGTTTTAGCTTTCAGTCCCCTAATCGTTTTTGTTGCTCTTCTCTGCACTCTTTCTAGAGTCTCAACATCTTTTATTTATGCGAGTAGGAAACCCTAAGAAAGAAAAGGAGACTGCCATCTGCATAGATGTATGTTCGTATGTAAACTGGTAGAGGAGAACCGTACATACCTACAAGACGTCAGAAAAACCCTGGGTTTTCCTTACAAGACTCAGCGATTGGACTGATTGCTCTGCAGTACAGTTCTTTTTACATCCAAAGAAAATGGATGAATGTGCATGGACAGTTATGCCAATGAATAAACGGGAAAAATAAGCTCTCCCATAAATCCAGTGGAATCTGCTGATTCCTAAAAATTAAAAACCTAAGCATTAGTTGTTGTTTTTCAAGCATGCCGGCACATAAAACTGATAACGCCAGCCAATACTTAAAGTTACTTTGCTTATATTAAAATGGGAAATTACCAAACACTTTTCTTTCTTCTCCTTTATTACATGGCCATTATTATGTTTCAGGTTTGAAAAGGGGGCCATGCAATATATTAACATAGACCTAGGTAAGAAGAACAGAATTCCACTTTGGAAGGAAAAAAGGATTCCATCAATATTTAAAACAAAGAAAGTATTCTAAACACTTTGAAATATATATAATAGTATCCATCATTATAGTAGTTAAATTATTTGATTTTAATTCTTGAGAGAGGAAAAGCAGAGCTGGTCTATCTATCACTTTTGCCCATTATTTTTTTCTTTCCTCAACTGTTATCTAGCACAGGGGTCTCCAACCTTGGAACTTTAAGCCTGGAGGACTTCAACTCCCAGAATTCTGGGAGTTGAAGTCCTCCAGGCTTAAAGTTGTCAAGGTTGGAGACCCCCGATCTAGCAAGAGATATTATAAGTGGTCCTTGACTTACAACTGTTCATTTAGCAATAATTCAAAGTTACAACAGCACAGGAAAAAGTGTCTTAAGCTGTCACAGGATCCCCACGGTCACATGATGAAAATTTGGGTGCTTGAGACAACCGGCATATATTTACAATCGTTGCAACATTCCAAGGTCATGTGATCAGCATTTCCCACCTTCCCAGCTGACTTCCAACAAGCAAAGTCAGTGGGAGAAACCAGAACGACTGCATGATTCACTTAACAATTACAGTCATTCACTTTAAAAAATGTGATTAAAAAGATCATAAAATTGGATGTGACTTACTTAATAACTGCTTTGCTAGCAACAGAAATTCTGGTTGTTAGTTGAGGACTATAAGACCTCAAGACTATGGATAAGTCTACAGGGTTACAGGTAGTCCTCGACTTGCCACCACAATTGAGCCCAAAATTTCTGTTGATAAGCGAGAGAGTTGTTAAGTGACTTTTGCCCCGTTTTACAACCTTTCGTGCCATAGTTGTTAAGTGAATCACTGCAGTTGTTAAGTTAGTAACACAAATTGTTAAATGAATCTGGCTTCCCCATTGATTTTGCTTGACAGAAGGTCACAAAAGGTCATCACATGATCCCAGGACATTGCAACGGTCATAAATATGAGTCAGTTGCCAAGCTTCTCAATTTTGATCATGTGATCATGGGGATGCTGCAAAATTGCCATAAGTCACTTTTTTCAGTGATAGCAATAGCAATAGCAATAGCACTTAGACTTATATACCGCTTTACAGTGCTTTACAGCACTCTCTAAGCGGTTCACAGAGTCAGCATATTGCCCCCAACAATCTGGGTCCTCATTTTACCCACCTCAGAAGGATGGAAGGCTGAGTCAACCTTGAGCCTGGTGAGATTTGAACCGCTGAACTGCTGAACAGTCAGTTGAAGTAGCCTGCAGTACTGCACTCTAACCACTGCGCCACCTCGGCTCTTTTAAGTGATGATGTAAGTGATGATGTAACTTCGAACTAAGCTGTTATAAGTTGAGGACTACCTGTACTTACATGTTGTAATCTAGAGCACATCAGAATGGTTTGAAAATCAAAAAGAAACATCCCATGGCCTATAAAAATACTGCATGGCCAGCTATCTGATCATGATTGTAGTTGCTGGGCCAGAAGCTGTTTAAAATGAAAGAATTTGTCAAAATATGAAGAGCAGATTTAGAAAAGCAACAAAACAGCAATGCACCATTCTCGTGCTCTTTTGGCTCATGTGCCTTGGATAAGTCCAGCTCTCTGATAAGTCCAGTTTCCTGCTACTCACATCTTTTATACTAAATAAAGTTTAGAGGCATCTAATGTCATCTAATGAGCACTTCTTACATTGTGCAAATATAGTCAGGAATCCAGTGCCTAAGTTGTTTTCCAAAAACAAGTAAAATTAAGTTAGTCAGTTGTTCAGAGGCCAAAATTCTCATAAAGGAGCCAGACTTACAGACAGGTGGAGTTCCTTTGTTTCTATTTAATTTTAAAATTCCTCTGTCTAAATTTTGCAAAGATTCCAAGAAGAAACCATTCAAAACAAAAAACATCCTAAGATCATAAGAGAAGAAAACAAACAGCTACAAATGGTTTCATTCTGTCCATTGCATATTTTCTTTGATATTCATCCCTTTTAGTAAATCCAGATGATGTATGTTCTTTACAGCTAAACTTCAAATGGAAAATACTTTCAGGCATCTTTGCTGTCTATTTATCTATCTATATTCACATTTTTTCACTTTCATTTTATTTATTTATTTATTTATTTATGTAGAAAGAGTGCCACTAAGAACAACTGGCTTGGGCATTCTTATACCATTGGTCATGCAAATTTTTCAAACCATATATCTCTTGTGTCTTGCAAACTTTGCAAAACAATACAAAATTAACATCTGTCTAAATAAACCCTTTGCACAATTGTGATTGCATAATTTAACTGCCATTTAAGCCATCTATTTATTTATTTTAACAAACACAATTAAAAAACAATATTTAATCTTAAAGATTTTTTGATTAAAACATAAATGCGAAGTAAGAAGAAAAGAAGGAGAAAAAACTTATATTTATCAATAGTCGCTGGTTTACTAATGAATTCATTACGGTACTACATTGTGAATATTCACTAAAATGTAATATCTTAGTTATTGGGTGCTTTGCTGTAGGATTTCCACGCACGATCACCACTATATTTTAGTAAAAAGATTATTTGTGCCGAAGATCCTTTCCCCCAAAGATATGTTTATCTTCCTTTCCAATTTGGAGTGACGATAGCAGTGACGTAGATCAGGGCTTCAGTGCTAGAGAGCAGCTGCTAGCAAGACAAGCGAAATCTTTGCATGTTGATTCAAAAGTTCTGCAACCCACAGTCATTTCCTCAGTGACGGCAAAGCTGCATGGAGACATCGCTTTAAGAGAAAAAGGAAAGAAAAACAGACATAAAGGCCAGATAAGGTTGTGACATTTGTATGTTTGATGCTGTCAACCCGAAAGGAAGAAAATGATATTTTTTAAAATCTCTCTTGCTACCACCATTAGAACAGGAGAAGAACAACAAAAATCATATCGCACCAGAATAGCTCTGCTGAGAAAGACGGTGAAAACCAGAGGTGGGTTTCAGCAGGTTCTGACCAGTTTTGGAGAACCGGTAGCAGAAATTTTGAATAGTTCGGAGAACCGGTAGCGGAAATTTTGAGTAGTTCGGAGAACCGGTAAATACCACCTCTGACTGGTCCCACCCCCATCTATTCTTTGCCTCCCAAGTCCCAGCTGATTGAGAGGAAATGGGGATTTTGCAGTGATCTTCCCCTGGAGTGGGGAGGGAATGGAGATTTTACAGTATCCTTCCCCTGCCACGCCCACCAAGCCACACCCACCAAGCCACGCCCACCAAGCCATGCCCACAGAACCAGTAGTAAAAAAATTTGAATCCCACCACTGGTGAAAACCTTCTATCAACTTACAACCACCATTGGGGCCAGAATTTTGGTTGCTAAGCAAGGCAGTTGTTAAGTGAGTCACATCCAATTTTACAACCTTTTCGCCATGGTTGTTAAGCAAATCATTGCAGTTCTTAAGTAAATCACATAGTCACTAAGCAAATCCGGGTTCCCTCGTTGACTTTGCTTGTTGGAAGCTTGCTAGAAAAGTCACCAATGGGGATCACGTGACCCCAGGATTATGCAAATGTTGCAAATAAATGCCAGTTGCACCCAAATTTTCAACAGGTGACTACGACGATGCTGTGATGGTTGTAAGTGTGAAGACTGATCATAAGTCACTTTTTTCAGTGTTGTTACAACCTCAAAGAGTTGCTGAACAAACAGTTGTAAGTCAAGGACTAATTGTACACAATTCTGCCCACATTTAAACAGTTTTATTCCGGATAAGCCTGAAGAATTTGTATGCAGGATTGCAGCACCAACACAGATCAGGAATAAAACTGAAAAACTGGCTCAATATATTAATTACATGCATCCCATCCTTTTTAATTCAAAGCTTGACTATTCAGATTTTGCAAATTTACAAAAAAGTTAATTGCGATGCAAGTTTTAGAACTTACACATATCTTCCGGGGGACACATTCCAAAAAACAGGAGTTTTGTCATGACATCACCATGGACATTTCCTCATTTTTTTTCATCACTGTAGTTTGTACTAGACATCTATAATAGTAGCAGAGGTGGGTTCCTTCCGGTTCGGACTGGTTTGCCCAAACCGGTAGCAACCCGCTGGTGAAGTCACGGAGCCAGTTCGGTCGATGCCGGTCCATGGACGTCACCATCCTTTTTTTGGAATTTTTGGGGGGGGAATTTTTTTGGGGGGGGGGAATTTTTATTTATTTTTTCTTCTGCACATGTGCAGAAGCCGAGTTGCCAGCACTGCACATGTGCCGCCATCTTGCTTTTGGCTTTTTTTAGGGGGGGGGATTTTTTGGGAATTTTTGGCACTGCGCATGCATGAGCGCTTTGCGTGTGCGCGGCCACACAGCGTGGGAGGAAGCGAACCGGCAGCAAGGTAAGTTAGAACCCACCCCTGAATAGTAGTGTTAACCTCACAAAAATTAAACCACCCAATACTGTACATTTGAGGTCCTTATATTTCTATGAATATTAATGGAGAAGCATGGAAATTGAGAATTGCCTACATAATTCTGCAATCATACATTTAGTCAGTTTGTACCATCAAGTTGCTCAAAGTTTACTCATAATCTATAATAAAGTCTTCCTCAAGTTAGGATTGACTCTAGATAACTACATGGACACATCCATGTTACTCTCTTGGCAACAAATGGGTTTGACATTGTCTATTTCCAGGATGTTCTTTTACATACCCAGAGTAGACAACAATCCTGCTATAGAGGATAGAGGAGATATATTTCTAGCTTAGGGTTGAACTGTGGGATCCTTAATGCTCTCTGAGCTTGGTTGTTTTCTTGCAGACATTTTATTACCAACCTAGATTACATCATCAGTACTCTGATGCAGCTCACTGATGAAGTTACCTAGTTTGGTAATGAAATGTCCGTAAAAAAAACAACCAACCTCAGAAAGCACCAAGGACCTCACATCCCTTGCATATTCTAGTTGTCTCCCATCTTAATATTCACCAGGTATAATCCGGTTTTAATTTTTCAAGGTTAATCCAGTTCAACTTGATGCTGTTACCTCTTCATGCATGCATGCCTTTGAGTCTATCTTGACTCCTGGTGTCTACCTGGACCAACCTTGGCTCTTTTAATATATTTGGACTTCAGCTCCCAGAAGTCCTTAGCCAGCATGTTTGGGAGTTGAAGTCCAGACATCTTAAAGTTACCAAGGATGACAACTGGCCTGCACAATAACCGGCAGTTTTTTGTGGCAACATTTGTGGAAATGGTTTGCCAGTGTCTCCTACCTGGGGCTAAGAGAGAAGGTCTAGTCCAAAGTCAGTAACTGGTTTCATACATAAGACAGGACTAGAATTCACAGTCTCCCAGTTGCTAGCCCAGTGCCTTAGCCACTATGCAAAATTAGCTCCTGTGTTGCCAATTCCATAATTTGCAACATCCTTTCTTAAAAGCAGGGTTCGGCCTCATATTAGTTACAATTCTAAAGGAACTCCTGTCCCACTATGCATAAAATAATCAAACTAGCTCCAGTTCTCTTTGAAAACATCCACTAAACATAAAGGTGGAGGCGGAAGAGCTGAAAAGGAAAAACATTCTTTCCTATAAACATTAAGCTTTATAATACCAATCGCTTTCTGTTCTGAAATTAAACTGCAGCCCACATTTCAAATATTATGTTTTCAAATGGTCTGCAGTAACAAAACCTCCAGAGTTTTTGAGAAGCACATACAGAAGATAAAACACAACTAGGACTGAACTGTTTGTTTTTATTTTAACAGAACAATAATCCAACCTGAAAAATAAGAGAATTTGACTTGTAGAGTTCAAAAAATAGCTAACATTTTTTAAAGGACTGAATGTACCTTTGTTTGTGGTAACACTGTCATGCTTCCAGATGGAGAGACCATAATGCAAGGATAGGCAACTATGACCTTTTTATGACCTCTGAACTTCAACTTCCAGAATTCCTGAACCAGCCATGGCAGCTATTTCATTCCCCGTCCCACTTCCTAAGGTGGTACAATTCAGAGCTATCTTGTCCAAAAAGACTCACAAAATAGTTTCTTCCCGAGTTTTTTATTTTTTACAAACATATCAATGCGTGAACAGTGTGGCACCTGAGTGTCATACATTTTGATACAAATAAAATAGTATTAATCATATTTGTTTCATTTAACAAGCTTATATAATTCTAGTAATAATACTAACATTATGTTAAATTAAAATCTTCCATTATTTGCTTGTTCAATTTATAATCCTTCATTATTTATTCAATATTTCAAATGTTATTTTATGTCAATCACCATATACTGCATGTCATACATTTTAGTACAAATAAAATATTTTAAT
Organism: Thermophis baileyi; assembly: GCA_003457575.1. Taxonomy (NCBI): domain Eukaryota; kingdom Metazoa; phylum Chordata; class Lepidosauria; order Squamata; family Dipsadidae; genus Thermophis; species Thermophis baileyi. The sequence continues at coordinate 4,096,011 of QLTV01003108.1, read as the reverse complement.
CATATTTGTTACATTTAGCAAACATACACATATTCATCTTGAATTATAACCTTTCATTATTTATTTAATCAATAGTTCAATATATTATTTTTATGCCAGTCACCATATTATTTAAGTATACTTAGTAATACCATCATTCAAATTCTAATTTCCCCTCTTATTGTTACTTCCCTTGTTATATAAGAATGTGTATTCTATTAATCACCCTCTCTCTGGTTTCCATCCCTATTTTAACTTTGATTATGCCACTACTATATTTAAACATATTCCCTTTCTAACCATCATCTCTTATCTGCTTTAAAGCTTTAATTGTTTGTTTCTTAGCTTGCCTCCCGTATTCCTCTCTTGGATTTTTATTTCTGTCTGCTTCCACATCTTGGCTATTCATTTTAAACATTTCTCCCTTCTCTGCCCTTCTCTGTTGTCTAGTTCCCAAAATATCTACTCTTGCCCCTATCTCTCTCCCATATGAATCTTCCTGGTTCTCTGGTTCCTTTTTTAATTCTTCCCAATAAGACATTCTGATGGACTTAACTGGGTGACTGAGGAGCATTGATTTAGGACAAAGGAGAATTTTGGAAAGTTTGGCCGATACGATCCCAAGCTTGATGTGTCTTTTCCATTGGACTCTGGAAGACAGTGAGTATTCTATACAATTACTGGAAATCAATGAAGGACTAAATGTGGGCCAAAATATTTTAGCTTAAACAGACAAGGTAGAGATATTATTGAGTACTGATCCAGGATTTAGAGAGATTCCAGCCCATTCTGGATGGTTTGAACCTCTGCTTGAAGGTGGGGTCTAGGGTTTGATAATGTTCCTGGATTCAGTATTCTCATTATAGTGTGTCCTTCTTACCTGGCCACCAACCATCATGATCTTTATAATCTCAGCTTTCATTGCCTATTTCACGAGAAGAGGACAGTCTTTCAAATAGCCCTGGGATGTAGCTACGTGGTACATTTTGTCTTCTAAAAAATATCTGCAATGTCCTGTTCATTATTCTAACCCTCTGAAAGTTTTGATACTATCAACAAAGATATTTCTTTAGACTATCTGGCATCTCTGGGCCTTGAAGACACTGATTAATCCTTACTAACACATTGAGTCCAGAAGGCAGTCCTAGCAGATATTGTCAGATGCAAATAACCAGAAGCATTCATTGAGTTCAAAACACAGAAGAGTTTACTCTTGCTACCTATACACAAGATTCTGGTCAACTAGTGGTCAAAGCTAAATTATTGCTAGATGAAGGTCAACAGAATTCACAGGGGGCTGGACTTGGATCTCTCATGGCAATGCAATGACTCCAAACTGATGACATGTTTAACTCCACCTTCCAGCTCAGCCTGCTCATCTCCTACAGATATGCCCACAATAGAAGAACCAAGGACGCCAAAATGGTGGTGCAGCAGCAGATTGGAGCCCTGCCTGTTTGAATATGCATTCATCATTGGCATGCAAAGAAAGGGATGAGGCTTCAAGCAATGTTTACATTTGCCATTGTGGTCCCTTTCCAGACTCCTTTGAGGGCTAGAGCAGTACCATTGGATACCTAGACCATTGACCTATTATGTCCCAGGTGTTCAACTTGTATCCCCTGCTCATTCACATTTATGGAGATCATCCAGAGCTTTGGAGTAAGGTGCCGTACTTATGCTGATGGTACCCAACTCTCCTGCTCCTTACTCCATGAAAGCAAGGTTTGGCTGAATATTGTCTAAAGTCAATAATGGACTGGATGAGAGAAAACAAGCAGAAATGAAATTGAGACAAGACAGGGAACCTATTGGTAAATAGGAAATTTCACCCAGAAGTGATTCAACTTATTTTGAGCAGGGTTGTCTATGCAGATTCTCAGGGTTTGAGCAGAGTTGTTATTCTCTCTGGAAGAACAAATCCACAATATGGGAATGCTCCTTCTTTGTGCATTATGCATTGTTTATCTACGTGTGTGTGTGTGTGTGTGTGTGTATGTGTATGTGTATGTGTATGTGTATGTGTGTGTGTTGCTTTTGAGTAAGTAAAAAATTAGAGCTAGAAGTCCAAGACTTCTCCATACTAGAGAAACAACTGTGCAACTTCTCTGTGTCCATGGGGAAGATCAGTGATCAATGGGCCTTTTGTAGTTTGAAGCCCGACAACCTGAAATTAATTTTTTCATTGGGAAACTGTCTTGATATTTAAATCCTTTGGCTTGTATTTCCAGTCTTGGTTGCAAAGGACATTCCATTCCTCTTCAGCCTGCCCGCCCCCAGCCCCAATGCGATGTGATGATATTACCAGCATAATATCCATATAAGACTCGTGGGCAGGTTCCATCTCACTGTGCTACGTGTTATTGTTTGTGTATCCGAATCCAACCTCTTTTTATGCAACATATCCAGTACTCAGATTTATGCTGACATATAGGAGAGTTTGAAGGAATGCTTTATAGTTTGCGAGATTGGCTGAAGCTAAGGCAAGCACCCAGGGGTGGGTTCTACTTACCTTCCCTACCGGTTCACATCATGTGGGAAGTACGTGTTTTGCACGTGCGCCCCTATCACGTCGCGCAAATGACCCTCTGTGCATGCGCAGAACCCTCTGGACATGCGCAGAGGGTTCTTTGCAAGCCGCTTTCAAGGAGCGGCAACCGGAGAACCGGTTCAGGGGCGTGGCCATCGCTGCCATCGCTTCCTGTTCAGCAAGCGGGGGCTAATTTCTGCCACTGGTACTGGAGAACTGGTCCGAACCGGCAGCAAACCACCACTGAAGCACCAGCAAGATCCTCTTTGTAGACTTTAGTTCAGCATTCAATACCATCATTCCAGACACTCTTGTAACTAAACTGAACCAGCTAGCGGTACCTGAACACACTTGTAAGTGGATCATAAGCTTCCTAACAAACAGGAAGCAGCAGGTGAAGATAAGCAGAATCACATCAGATACCTGTACAATTAGCACAGGGGCCTCCCAAGGCTGTGTGCTCTCTCCACTTCTCTTCTCTCTCTATACCAATGACTGCATCTCTAACGATCCATCTGTTAAACTACTGAAGTTCGCAGATGACACAACAGTGATCGGCCTCATTCGAGACAATGATGAATCCACATACAGACGGGAGGTTGAACAACTAACCTTGTGGTGCGACCGGAACAACCTGGAACTGAATACACTCAAAACCATAGAAATGGTGGTAGACTTTAGGAGAAACCC
>QLTV01003108.1:4054454-4064941 GCA_003457575.1 Thermophis baileyi | reverse complement strand
CTCTGTCTCTCTGTCTCTGTCTCTCTGTCTCTCTCTGTCTCTGTCTCTGTCTCTCTGTGTCTGTCTGTCTGTCTGTCTCTCTCTCTCTGTCTCTGTCTGTCTGTCTGTCTGTCTGTCTCTCTCTGTCTCTCTGTCTCTCTCTCTCTCTCTCTCTCAGTATAGTTACAGCATTGGAAAATAACAAGAACCCCTTACTGGAAACATAAGAAGAAAACAAATGAAGCTTGACCCCTGGAAAGTCCAATTTCTTGTATGAACTCCAGCGCTCTGCTATATGCAAGTTATTGAAAAGTTTTCTTTTGCCTCTCCTGAGTTCTCTTGAGAGATAGGCAGAGCTGAATAACCATCCCTCTTTCTTTCTAACTTTTCAGTTTTGTCCATTGTTTTTTGGCTGCTGAGATGTTCCAGAAGGAATGTTCTGGTCCATTGGTTATAAACTCAGAAGAAGGGAAAATGAAGGGAATTTTAAAAATGGAAAATATCCTCTCACATGCAGAGCATGCCTCTTGCGCACCTGACATGCGTGGGTTCTTCTTACTGAACTTTTGAACATTTAATGCACTTTCCTGTTCAAACGTCCCTTGAAAGCAAAAGGGAGATGCCTTTTTTATTAACTGCAGATTTTAAAAAGGGTGAAATGGCAGAGTGGTGGTGTTTAATGTTGGGAAACCTGGCTAGGAAGCTTAATTAAAGTTTGAGCTTAAAGTTTTTCCTCTGTCTTTCAGCCAAATCTACCTTATAGGGTTGTTGTCAAATCTGAATGCCACCTTGAATTTCCCCCAAGAAAAATGAGATAGAACTCTAAAAATAAAACAGAAAAATTAAAAACATGATCACCTACATCCTGGAGCTGATTGCTTTATGTTTGGAGGATTATATGTATGTGCAAAAATCCTAACAAATTATATTTCAAGAAAAACTGATGATTGTTGCCTGCCAAAATTCCCTAGACTTCAAGACTGTGTTTATTTTGCACAATTTCTCCCTCTAATAATATCAAATCAAATCTTTGTTACAGCATAAGAAAGGTGGGATAGAAACAATAATCTTTTAAAAACCTGAAAAATATTAAAATAAAAATTACACAAAATTTAAAAACCTAAAAAATACATTATAAAAATCTAAAAATATATATTAAAAACAAAGGTCTAAAAATAATCTATAGGATGGGCAAAAACATTAGATAAATACAAGAATATATAGAAATTAATATATGGCCAGCTAAATCTATTACAATGCAAACTTAACTAACAATTTAAATACACATTAAATACACATTATATGCTAGCTGAAGACACAGGTCATCATCCGATGGATTTTAAGCCCTGCTGTGTAGCCCACTAATTATAAACAGAGACTAAAAGAAAGGATGGGCAATTTTGTTTAGTCAAATCAGGGGTGGGTTTTAACTTACCTCGCTGCCAGCTTGCTTCCTCCCGCGCCGCGTGGCCGCGCCTCGTGCCGAAAAATCCCAAAAAATTCAAAAAAAAGCCCAAAACAAGATGGTGATGCATGTGCAGTGCCAGAAACGTGGCTTCTGCGCATGCGCAGAAGAAAAAAAATTCAAAAAAATCCCCCCCAAATTTTTTTTTCAAAAAAAAAATTCAAAAAAAAAAAGATGGCGGCGTCCACGGACCAGCACCGACCGAACCGGCTCCGCGACCGAACCGGCTCCGTGACGTCACCAGCAGGTTGCTACTGGTTCAGGCAAACTGGTCCAAACCGGAAGGAACCCACCTCTGAGTCAAATGTTATATTTCCTTACATGGTGTAGACACATTTAAGGAATCATGCAATCTATGGTCTATAGTGATTATAGATTTGAAAGGGCTGGATTGAAGCCAATTGCTGGAATTGGGAAGTAAATTAAATAACGTAAATCTAGGCTGTTGTGGGATGGATGTGGGAAAGAAAGAAGCAGACAATTTACAAGTTCACAGTACACAAACGTTTGAATGACTACTGTCGTCAAAACAGTCCAATTTTTTTTTTAAAAAAAAAAAGCCAGAAAATATTTGATTTTAAGACTATGCCTGCCAAACAGAGAACATCAGGGCTAAAAGAAGGACATATCCTTCTTTAGCTGAATCTCTAGTGGCCCTACCTCAGAATCAACTTTTATTTATTGTGAGCCTATCAAAGCAAACTACCATTGCTCAAATTTGATTGCATAATCATCTAGCAATAGCACTTAGACTTATATATGGCTTCATAGTGCTTTACAACCCTCTCTAAGTGATTTAAACAATCAGCATATTGCCCCCAACAATCTGGGTCCTCTTTTTCCTGATCTTGGAAGGATGGAAGGCTGGGTCAGCCTTGAGCCGGTCAGGATCGAACTGCCAGCAGTCAGAAGAATTAGCCTGCAATACTGCATTCTCACCACTGCAGCATCATATATTGTCTTTAAAATGACAGCCAGGTCCAGAACTTTCATGTTCATGTTTGAAATATTATTGGCCAAAACTGCTGCGTTCCAGTCTTCCCTCTGGTCCGCTCCCCTGAAGACAGTTCCTGATTGGCTGATCGTCTGACAGCTCAGTATAAAAGAGCTGTCAGATGGGAGCTCAGATGCTGTTGTCGTTAGCTGAGCAGCCACCAGTTAGAGTTACTTGTTAGCCGAAATAAACATGTTAGCCTTTGAAACAAGTCTCGCCTCAGTCTGTTAGCCGCAGTTCCCGAAACGGAACAACTGGCAACGAAGGTGGGATGCCAGGACTGAGGCGCTGGACAAGAGCCGGTCACTAACGAAAAGAGCTGACAGAAACTGAGCTGAAGTGTACACAACGAGAGGTCGTGCTACATCCCAAACCCTCAAGAAAGCCATGTCTGAGGCGCTCATCCTAACAGGATGGCTGCACTACAAGTTTTTCCTGTGTTTAATCCTCTATCTGAGGCATGGGACACATACCTAGACAAATTTGAATGTTTTTTGCTTGCCAACGACTTCGCAAATATCTCTAGTGATAGGAAAAAAGCATATTTTTATCATTTTGTGGCACTGAGGTATTCAAGACAGCCAGAAACCTCGTGGTGCCCCAAAAGGTACATTCCGTGCCTTGGGAGAAATTAATGGCTAAATTATGCACCTATGCCATCTAGGATTGCCCGCCGGCATGCCTTTTATCAGGAATCAGAGAGAGGGCGAATCTATCAATCATTACCTATCTGCGCTCAGAGCTGTAGCTCTTTACTGTGAATTTACGAACCTAGACGACTATTTACTGGATAGGCTAGTTTGTGGATTACGAGACCTCCGCCTACAGCGCCACTTACTGGCCAAGACGAAAATTACACTACAAACAGCTTTAGATGAAGCCCGCGCTTCAGAGCTGTCAAACAGATCCGCAACAGAAATACAACAGGCTAACAACTCTACGGGGGTTTCCAAACCTGAAACCGTTCATCACGAAGATTTAGATAATGAGGGTGGAACAGACGAAGAGGAAGACATCCACCGCCTCAAGTCTCCTAATGAGAAGAAATACTCTAACGAAAAATCAGCTTCGCAGAACATATGCCTCAGCTGTGGTGGGAATCACCCACGAACAAGCTGTAGATTCAAAACCAGTGCTTGTATGCGTTGTGGTAAAAAGAGGCATTTAGCCAAAGTCTGCCGGGCCATCCAACCAATAATGGTCCCGTCAACTAAAGCCCCTTACTTTAAAAAACCTTTTTTTTAAACCAGGCAAAAGAGATGAAGACTGTTTTGCAATAACCAAAGATGATAGGGCAGCTGAATCTATCATTGGGCAAGCTAATCCAGGGTTTAAAAAGAAAATTTACATCACGGTCAAACTGGAGGGAGCTCCATGCAAATTAGAACTAGATACAGGGTCTGCCATGTTGCTGATCTCCTGGAGCACCCTCAAAAGTTTACTACCTAATATGTCTAAGAAGAAGCTAAAACCCTGCCACATTAAACTCCGTGATTACCAGGGAAAAAGCATCCCAATCGTAGGCGCTGGTAAATTCCAAGTCGCATTTAAGACCTTCACGGGACATCTCCCCCTCATCGTAGTAGAAGGACGCCTGCCCAGTTTGTTAGGACTCGACTGGTTCGAATCCTTAGGACTGGCCATTTCAGGCATACATACAGTCACTGAGACATTGATATCAACGTTAGCTAAAGAATTCGCCAGCGTATTTGAAGACAGCTTGGGTGAGTACATTGGCACCCCCATTTCTTTTAATTTAGACCCCCAAGTAGCACCCATCCACCTTAAACCTAGGCGTGTGCCTTTCGCACTCAGACCTAAAGTAGACGCAGAGATTGACAAGCTTTTGAAACAGGGCATCCTAGAACCCGTCGATCATTCTAAATGGGGAACACCCATTGTGATTCCTGTCAAGCCTGACAGGTCAATTAGGATCTGTGCTGACTACAAATGCACATTAAACCGAGCACTTCAACAAAGTGCATATCCGATGCCAGTAGTCCAGCACCTTCTACATTCATTGGGCAGAGGCAAAATCTTTGCGAAATTGGATTTACAGTAGCTCAAGCTTACCAACAGCTTCCAGTAGACAAGGACACCGCTGAAGCCCAAACAATAGTTATGCATAGAGGGGCATTCAAATGCTATAGATTGCAGTTTGGAGTCAGTGTGGCCCCAGGAATTTTTCAATGCCTCATGGAGAGACTGCTCCAGGGCATTCCTGGCGTAGTACCTTATTTTGACGACGTCCTTATATCAGCAGAAACTCACGCTGAACTAATGGACCATTTAAGAGCAGTCCTGCACATATTTCAAAAAGCAGGACTAAAATTAAAAAAAGATAAGTGCCAGCTAGCTGTCCCTAAAGTTGAATTCCTCAGATATCTAATTGACGAATCTGGCCTCCATCCTACCACTGCTAAGATACAAGCCATCCAAAATGCACCAGTGCCAACGAATAAGACTGAGCTTCAAGCTTTCCTGGGACTCCTTAACTTTTATAGTATTTTTTTGCCCCACAAAGCCTCCATTGCGGAGCCATTACACAGGCTCCTAGATACCAAAACACTAGGGCACTGGGGCAGGAGAGAAGCCGCTGCTTTTAGGGCTGTCAAAAGCCTCCTGACATCGGAAAGCATGCTGATTCAGTATGATGAGAAACTGCCTTTAGTATTAGCATGCAACGCTTCTCCTTATGGCGTTGGAGTGGTGCTAAACCATAAAATGCCCAACAGCTTAGAAGCTCCAATAGCCTTTTTCTCATGGACTCTCTCCAAAACCGAGCGGAATTACGGTCAGATAGACAAAGTGGCATTGGCTGTGGTAGCCGGCATCAAACATTTTCATGAGTACTTATATGGGCGCAATTTCGAGCTGGTCACCGATCACAAGCCCTTGTTAGGGCTACTGGTGGGGGATCATCAAACTCCCCCTGTGCTATCTCCCAGAATGACAAGATGGGCTGTATTCCTGGCTGCTTACAAGTATACCCTGACGTACCGACCAGGGAAGAACCTGAGCCATGCCAACGTGTTGAGCTGCTGCCCGCTACCTACAGCCATTGAAGACCCAGAATCAGCCCACACCGTCCTCCTCATTGACGACCTGAAGGGCCCACTAACCGCCACAGACGTCGCATGACACTCAGCAAAAAACCTGGTAATTTCCCAGATGCTGGACTGGGTGAAAAGGGGCTGGCCCCAGGGGACTGTTGGGGAAGAATTTAGGCCACTTAAAATATGACAGCACGACCTGTCTACCATGCAGGGTTGCCTCCTGTGGGGTAGCTGGGTGATTATACCACCCCCATTAAGAGTTCAAGTCCTTCGGGCACTACACAAGGGACACCCTGGCATTGTCCGGATGAAAGCGTTGGGCCGGAGCTATGTATGGTGGGCCAACCTAGACAAAGCTATTATGGAATGGGTCTCGGAGTGCAGGGACTGCCAGGAACACAGACCAGTGCCCCCAGTAGCCCCGGCCAGGAAATGGGAGGAACCAAGGGCCCCCTGGTCCTGTATACACCTTGATTTCGCCAGGCCCATAAAGGGACAGATGTTTCTAATGGTGGTCGATGTCCTCTCCAAATGGGTTGAAGTCTTACTAATAGGTTCAACAACCACAGAAGCACTGATCAGGGCCCTGCGATCCCTCTTTGCCATTCACGAGTTACCTGACGTGTTAGTGTCAGATAACGGGCCGCAACTAACCTCTACCCAATTCGAATTGTTCTTAGTTAAGCAGGGAATCCGACACATTTTGGTGGCTCCGTTCCACCCAACGAGCAATGGCCTGGTAGAACGGACCGTTCTCTCGGCCAAAGAGGCGCTAGCCAAGATGGGCCCTGGGGAATGGCATAACAAGGTGGCTAAGTACTTGCTAGTCCAACACGCAACCCCTTGCCCAGAAACCAATCGCAGCCCGGCAGAGCTATTGATGGGAAGGAGATTGAAAACAACACTAGATAGGCTGCACCCGTGCTACTTGCCAGAAAAACCTTTAGATTCCTCTACAAAGGTCCGGGTGCTTGAAAAGGATGACTTAGTTTATGCCTGGAACTACATGGGACATCCTCTCTGGCTACTGGGAAAAGTAATAGAAGTCACTGGGCCCTGTTCATACAGGGTAATGTTAGATGATGGTAGAATGTGACACATAGATCAGCTTAGGAGCCGAAGGGTCATAGGGCCTCCCCAGCAGTCCCATGAGGCCCGACCTGACTCACTTCCATCCACGACACCAACCAGGGAAAAGGCCGACCAACTCCTCAAAGACGAGATCCCCAACAACGCGCAAAGAAGAAGGGACTTACCCAGGGAGTCGAGCTTTGTTCCAGCACTGACGACCCCAGAGGAAGGAGCAACACAGTCTCCGGCCATTCCAGAAGATACCATCCACCAACCTAGCTTCGAACTGCGCAGGTCAGGGCGGACCCGACGGCGCCCTGCCTGTCTTCAAGACTATAACTGCATGAACTAGGTGGGAAGGAGTGCTGCGTTCCAGTCTTCCCTCTGGTCCGCTCCCCTGTCGGAGCCCAAGAACTGAAGACGGTTCCTGATTGGCTGATCGTCTGACAGCTCAGTATAAAAGAGCTGTCAGACGGGAACTCAGCTGCTGTTGTTGTTAGCTGAGCAGCCACCGGTTAGAGTTACTTGTTAGCCTTTGAAACAAGTCTCGCCTCAGTCTGTTAGCTGCAGTTCCCGAAACGGAACAAAAACAGTAAAGAGAAACTAAAATATTCTAAATTACATGATGAAGCTCATCCTTTTCACATTTTTTTCACAGTCTAATGAAGCACTGTCAAATAGAAAACATCACTAAACATGCTTGATTAAAAAAAAATCCACTTTTCCTTTTTCCTTTTTTGGTTAGTATTCATCTTACATCAGGGGTGAGCCAGAAAAAAGAAATTTCTTTGGAATTTAATATAATAACTCAGATTTATGGGGTACATCTCAATTAAAAGTAAAAAGAATAGCTCACAAAAATAATCAAACTCTCCAAGTGATGTTGTTTTAAAATAAAATTTAGCATGAAAGTATTATAGCCAGTGGCGCCATCTAGCGGCTTCACCAGCAATTGTAACATTCTGATCATTGGGTTTAGAACTCTGTAGAGATGCTCCTCAACTTAGAACCACAATTGGGACCAAAATTTCCACTGGCAAGCAAGGCGGTTGTTAAGTGAGTCATGCCCAATTTTACAACCTCTTTGTCAGTTGTTATGCGAATCACTGAAGTTGTTCAGTGGTCAATAAAAATAAAAAACAATACCACCCCCACCCCCACAAGATAATCCCAAGAATTCCCAATCAGCTTGGACAAAGTGAAGACAAGAATAATTTACACATACTGGGTCTCATAATGGGGAACCAAATGCTTTCAGGAAAATCATAAGCCCAACAACCCTCCATGAATTGGTCCAATCCCCTTTAAAATTATGTAATTTGAGGGCCATCACCATATTGATTTATTTATTTTTTTTGTCCTTGTTTATCTGTCCTTTAGCCAACATAACATGAAGAAATCTCTTGGGAAACCATCATCCCATATGATAGATACAGTAGAAACATGAGAAATATTTATTATAGCACAGTCAGGGGTGGGTTCCGGATTTTCTTACTGCTGGTTCGCTCAGGGACGTGCCATGCAGGTGCGCGCGCGTTGCGTGCCATGCGGGCGGGTTGCGGGTGCGTGCACATGCGCAGTACAAAAAAAAGCTTCTGCACATGTGCAGAAGCAAAAAACAAGATGAGAACCAGCTCGGGGCCGTGGCAGCCGTGGGTCGCTACCTGTTCGAGCGACCCACGCTGCCACATTACTAACGGTTCTATAGAACCAGTCCGAACTGGTAGGAACCCACCTCTGAGCACAGCCTATACCCAGGCAGATAAGGAAAAAAAAAAGGAAAAGGTAGTGCAGAAAAGAGCAACAAGGATGATTAAAGGACAGGATTTAAAACATATGAAGAATGGTTGCAGGAATTGGGTATGTCTAGTCTAGTGAAAAGAAGGTCTGGGGATGATATGATAGCAGTGTTCCACAAAGGAGTCAAGTTATTCTCCAAAGCACCTGAAGGCAGGACAAGGAGCAATGGATGTAAACTGTGTTTTGGCTTTCACTTCCGCAGCTGAACATCATGAGCCCAGTATGAGTGCCGCTTTTTCACATACTACCAAATAACTGGGTTAGGGTTAGGGTTAGGCACTGGGTATATCTAGTTTAGTGAAAAGAAGGACCAGGGGAGACATAATAGCAGTGTTCCAATATTTGAGGGGCTGCCACAAAGAAGAGGGAGTCAAGCTATTCTCCAAAGCACCTGAAGGCAGGACAAGAAGCAACAGATGGAAACTGAACATGGAGGGAACCAACCTAGAACTAAGGAGAAATTTCCTAAGAGTGAGAACAATTAATCAGTGGAATGACTTACCTCCAGAAGTTGTGGGTGCTCCAACACTGGAGGTGTTTAAGAAAAGATTGGACAACCATCTGTCTGAAATGATGTAGGGTTTCCTGCTTGAGTAAGGGGTTGGACTAGAAGACCTCCAAGGTCCCTTTCAACTCTGTTATTCTGTCAGACTATGCTGCTGGACTGAGTAGGTGGAACACAAGCATATGAATGTCTGAAAAATTCCACACATTCCTAACTTCCATGTCCCTCTCTCTTTAGCATTGGGATGCCCAAGGACTGTTTAGCAAATGTGTCCAAAAACAGAGAAACGTGAGGAGGCTTGTGATCAGCATTTTACTTAGAATTTATGTGAGGAGCTCAGCATGGAAGCCCCAGAATCAATAGTTCGGTATTATCTTTTAAGTAAAAGAACTCAACTGGTGCAAATACCATTTTGTATATCTTTTTTTTTCTTTACTTGAAGTAGTGGTAAAGAATACCAGGGCTGCCTTTCAAGATAATTTGGAAACACGCTATGACTTTTTTTTAAAAGATGAATTTATGATTATTTTATTGCATTAAGTGTTGAAAAGTGAGAAGCAAAATAATGCAACTGCTAATAAATAGGGCATCTTATTAAAAAAAATGACTGCATCCTGCAATAGCTGTGGTTAAGTTCACATAACTTCAGGGCACACGTCATTATGTGATAGATAGTATCCGTGGGGTTTTGCAATATCTGTTTCTGTATAAATATACAATTAAGAAGAGGCAGACACATGGACAAATAATGTTAACCCTAAGCAACCACAGCAACCATTTGTCAACCGATTCAAAGAATTATCTTTCCTTTTAGCTATTTGGTTAATTCATATATTGATATAAATCCAGGGGTGGGTTCTAAATTTTTTTACTACCGGTTCTGTGGGTGTGGCTTATTTTGTGGCCGTGGCTTGATGGTCATGTGATGGTGGGCGTGGCTTCGTGGTCATGTGACTGGGTGGGAGTGGTTTGGCAGTCATGTGACTGGGTGGGAGTGGCTTTGCGGTCATGTGACTGGGTGGGGGTTGCTGGGTGATCATGTGACTGGGTGGTCATGTGACTGGGTGGACGTGGCCAACTTGATGTCACTCACGTCAAGGGTTAGGTTTAGGGTGTCTGGCCTCTCTTTGCCTCAAAGGCCTCAACGAGATACAATTTCCCTGTCTATTTACTACTACTGAACATCCAAAATATACTATTTAATCCTATGTATATATGCCATATGTGTACATACATATTACACACAGGCACACAAAAATACACATTATCTACTATATATACTGTATGTGTATGTACACACACACACACACACACACAGAGCTCTTCTAAAACTATACATTCAACCTCACTTACTGCATTTGGAAAAACACACCCAGAGTCCACTTTCTGCCACACATTTAACCATAACTTCTGTACATTAGAACATTACACATGCCTTCAGATGTTCTTCCCTAGCTTGCACATCACTGTTAGAGCCAGGAAATGTCATGGATTGAGTAAAATGTGGTGAAACTCACTTAACAACGCTCTTAATTAGCAACCAAAATTTTGGGCTCAATTGTGGTCATAAGACAAGGACTATCTCTGCCTTCCTCTGCATGGCAGCCGTATCCTAGT
>QLTV01003108.1:4040549-4054194 GCA_003457575.1 Thermophis baileyi | reverse complement strand
CTAATGGGGTGATTACTCCTTCCTTCCTTCCTTCCTTCCTTCCTTCCTTCCGTCTCTCTCTCTCTCTCTTTCTTCCTCCCTCCCTCCCTCCCTCCCTTTTTCCATCCCTGTGAAGAACCCCAGAAGGTCTTTGGTAGCAGGAAGAAAAACCAGACGTTTTGAAACTGAGAACATGCCCATTGATCTTAGAGCTCCACTGTTGATTAGCTTAGCCTGAGCAAGGATAGCTTAGCAGCCACTTACAATAAGCTCTCAACTCAAACTCAGTGCACGTGGGGATACCCAAACAGTTAGGGTTTCTTTCTTTCTTTCTCCCTTGAATGCCCCCCCGCACCCCTTTTGGGCCTAGCAAGCCTCCCTACAGCCCCCTGGGAGCCAAAAGGGGTGCAGGGGGGGGCACCGCAACCCCCCCGCAAACCTCCCCATGCCCCATTTTGGGCCTAGCAAGCCTCCCTATAGCCCCCTGGGAGCCAAAACGGTGCACGTGGGGACCCTGGAAGCAGGGGTGGGTTGTAACTTACCTCGCTGCCGGTTCGCTTCCTCCCGCGCTGCGTGGCAAAAAAACAAAGCCGAAAAAAAGATGGCGACCACATGCACAGTGCCAGAACTTGGCTTCTGCGCATGGTCAGAAGAGAAAAAAATTCGAAAAAAATTTAAAAATTAAAAAAAAAAAAAGATGGAGGTGCCCACGGACCAGCACCGACCGATCCGGTTCAGTGACATCATCATGACATCACCAGCGGGTCGCTACCGGTTCGGGCAAACTGGTCCGAACCGGGAGGAACCCACCCCTGTATAAATCAATATATACATAGAGCATGTGTTGCTGTTTCTGGTAAAATAACTTCCAGATAGCAATAGCAATAGCAATAGCACTTAGACTTATATACCGCTTCACAGTGCTTTACAGCCCTCTCTAAGCAGTTTACAATGTCAGCATATTGCCCCCAACAATCTGGATCCTCATTTTACCGACCTCGGAAGAATGGAAGGCTGAGTCAGCCTTGAGCCAATCAGGATCGAACTGCTGGAGTGAGCAGTGAGTTAGCCTGTAGTACTGTATTCTAACCACTGGGCCCCCACAGATAACTAATATTCATATTCACATTAGTATATTATTTATTCAGTAAATAAGACAGATGGAGAAATGAGAACACAAGTCAACTTAAAAAAACACACACAAGTAGGACTAGAATTTCTGTTGTTAAGCAAAGTGGTTGCTAAGTGAATCATGCCGTAACTGTTAAGCAAATCACTCAGTTAAATAAATCACAGGTCATTAAGCAAATCCATTCTCCGTTGACTTTCTGAATGGCGATCACATGACCCTGGGATGCTGTAACAATAATAAATACATTATCAAAACATTTGCTAGACCAGTGATGGCGAACCTTTTTTGGCTTGGGTGCCAAAATGGTGCGCGTGCGCACGATAGCGTGCGCGCGTGTGCCAACACCCATAATGCAATGCCCTACCCCCGTGGATGCGCACAACCCCCGTGCATGCGCACAACCCCCGTGCATGCGCACAACCCCCGCTGTCCCCCCGCACATGTGCACAGGCCTCACTGAAGCCTCTGGACTGTTTTTCGCTCTCCCCAGGGTTCAGGAAAGCCTCCTGAAGCCTGGGGACGGTGAAAAATGGCCCAACGGGCCAATCGGAAGTTCAGAAATGAAACGGAAGTGGAGATGCCCTACTACTTACCTTCAGATAGTTGCAACCAGGCCTCGCACATCTCAGCCCATTTCTTCTGCAGCAAGGCTTTCCTGAAGGCCTCTGTAGCCGATAACAGAGCTCTGGCTGCAACTGTCCAAAGCCGAAGAAGTTCCTGAAGACCTCTGACAGCGAAAAGGAGGCTGGGGGTGAACATACAAGTGAGCTTCCGGTTGGCCTGTTGGCCCGTTTTTGCCATCCCCAGGCTTCAGGAGGCTTTCCTGAAGCCTGGGGAGAGCAAAGAAGGCCAAAAAGAAGGCCAAAAATCAGCTGGCCAGCGCGCGCATGCGCGCTGGAGCTGACATAGGGCAACGCCTCGCGTGCCCTCAGATATAGCTCCGTGTGCCACCTGTGGCACGCGCACCATAGATTCGCCATCACTGTGCTAGACCAATTCTAGAATACAGCTCACCTGTCTGGAACCCGCACTGCATATCGGACATTAATACAATTGAGAGAGTCCAGAAATATTTCACGAGAAGAGTCCTCCACTCCTCTGCTCGCAACAGAATACCTTATTCCACCTGTTGTGGCTTGCCCCCATCCCGTGCAGCTGCTCATGGATCCGGAAGAACAAGAACAGACCATAGGGTGGCAAGAGCAGTCTGTAGCTCCAGCACCGGAGTCCGAGACCAAGGAGGGCGCAGGGCCAGAGGACGATGCTCAATCAGGGCCTTCTGCACCTCCCCAGCAGGAGTTCAGTGACTCCAGTGAAGAGGAGGAGCCTCTGATTGATGCTAGGGCACGCAGGGCAGCTAGCCGGCAAGAGTGGCTTTGTAGAAGGAGGTCTACTCACAGGTAAACCTGCAGGCAGAGGGGCCACGCCCTAAGCCTATATAAGGTTGACTCACAAAGGGCAATCTTGCTGGAAACAACTTATGTCTTTACCTGGCTTCTGATTACTCTGTCGGTGATATCAGTTGGACGAACTGTTTGGACAAGTGTGTGTGTGTGTCGTTTCTGGGGGTTTGCTGTGCTGGGTCACAACACCACCAGACTTGAAATCTTGGGCTTAGACAACTTAGAACTACGTCGCCTTCGATCTGATCTAAATGTAGTTCATAAAATTATCTGCTACAATGTCCTACCTGTCAATGACTACTTCAGCTTCAACCGCAACAATACACGAGCCCAAAATAGATACAAACTTAATGTAAACCGCTCCAAATCAATTGCAGAAAATACGACTTCAGCAACAGAGTGATCAATGCCTGGAATGCACTACCTGACTCTGTGGTTTCTTCCCCAAACCCAAAAAACTTTAACCTTAGACTGTCTACTGTCGACCTCACCCCATTCCTAAGAGGTCTGTAAGGGGCGTGCATAAGCGCACCAGCGTGCCTACCGTCCCTGTCTTACTGTCCTATTGTCCGCATTTATCTGTATTTACTTTGTTTATGTTTATGTTTATACCTATACCTGCTATCTTGTACATGTTTGACAAATAAATCAATACAATACATGTCAATTTCCAAGCACCTGAATTTTGATCACATGGCCATGGGGATGCTGCAGTGGTTATTAGTATTAGTACTAGTTGTAAGTCCCTTTTTTCAGTGCTGTTGTAACTTTAGAAGATCGCTGAATGAATGCTTGTGAGTGAAGGATTACCTTCACATGTGCCAGATTCCCGATGTGCTTTGCCTTGGGACCCTTTACTGATAATATAAGTTTACTCATAACCACAATTAGGACCAGAGTTTTCATTGCTAAGCAAGGCGGTTGTTAAATAAGTTATGCTATATTTTACAATCTTTTTTGCTATGGTTGTTAACCAAATCACTGCAGTTGTTCAGTGAATCATGCGGTCATTAAGGGAATCCAGCTTCCACCATTTATTTTGCTTGTCAGAAGCCAGCTGGAAAGGCTACAAGTGGCGATCACGCAACCCCAGGACACTGCAATCATTCTAAATACATGCTGGTTCCCAAACGCCCGAATTTTTATCCCATGACCATGGGGGTGCTGCAATGGTCGTAAGCGAGAGAACCAGTTGTAACTTTTTTCAGTGCTATTGTAACTTTGAACTGTCACTGAACAAATGGTTGTAACTTGAGGACTACTTGAAATCTATTTCTATGTCTCTCATACCAGCTCTGGAAATTTAAATGATTAGAACCCAGTTTATATACTGTATATATGCCCATTTTTGGTATGATGACACACAGAAATAAAGCTTCCAGTTGCCTTTCCCAACCTGTGGCTCTCCAGCTATGTTGGACTTCACTTCCCAAATTCACTACAAGACAGACAGAGGTGAGGCTTGGTGAAAATATCAACAACAGGTTAAGGAAGGAAAGCTCAGTCTCTGATTAAGGTGATGATAATGTTTGAGAAAGAATTTTGGCTTCACAAGAATGATGATTCTAGGATGAACAGCTAAGGAGAGATTACGCATCCCTCCTTACAAAAAGTACATCAGCAAAGACAAAAGTGTGGTATTTTTCTTAATTTTTAAAGTAATACAGTATTTATGTTTCCTTATTAGTGGGGTTTTATCAGTGGTGAAATCCAAAATTTTTTACTACCGGTTCTGTGGGCGTGGCTTGGTGGGCGTGGTGGGCATGGCTTGGTGGGCATGGCAGGGGAAGGATACTGCAAAATCCCCATTCCTTCCCCACTCCTGGGGGAAGGATATTGCAAAATCTCCATTCCCACCCCACTCTGGGGTCAGCCAGAGGTGGTATTTGCCGGTTCTCCGAACTACTCAAAATTTCCGCTCCCGGTTCTCTGAACTACTCAAAATTTCCGCTACCGGTTCTCCAGAACCTGTCAGAACCTGCTGGATTTCACCCCGGGTTGTTGTTTTTTGCACTGATGATGTTACCTAGTTTGGGTAATGAAACATCTGTAAGAAAACAACCAAGCTCAGAGAGCACCAAAGACCCCTCATTTCAACCCTGAGCTGCAGATATTCTCCTTCAAAGTAGAATAGGCCCTAAGTCAGAAAGACAGACTTTAATTGAAAGAGAAAAAGAAAAAAGAAAAAAAAAGCAGGCAGCTCTTTTTTTGGTTCAGTAGAAGTAGCTACTGCGGAGCAATAAATGGCTTTACTTCCTTCCTTGCGGCAAAGTCAGAAATGGATTTCAAAGCTACATAAAAAGCAAAACGTCAAAACAGGGGAAGTGACAGAAAACAAGCTCTAATCAGGCTGAACTCTGGGTTTGCTTTTGGCACTCAAAGCCCTGGGACTCTTCCAAAACCTACTTGAAGTAGACAAATTTCCTGGATTTATAAAACTGGGCAGAACGTTTTATGGGAGCAAGATTCCACATTTCTAGCATTTCCTCTGCTCATTAGGAGACAACCACAAGGCCATCTGTCTTGGTGCCACCCGCATCTAAAACCCGGAGAGCGTAAAGGTATCATTACTGCAGACACAGGTAGTTTTTAAATCATTAGGGCTTGGCTCCAAGGCACATTTGCACTGGCAGCCTTTTGCATGCTATTTGGCCAATAGGAGATTCTTCCAGGACTGGATTCAGAATTTTATTATGGAAATGCATCCTGCAATTTCCAGCAGGAAGATAGGAACCGAATATGATAAATGTAAATACATAGGTTAATCTCTCCTGTGCTTTGTTGTGAAAAGTCAGGACTTAAAAGAATAAACCATTTAGAAGTACAGGTAGTTCTCCACTTGCAACAGTTCCTTTAGTGACCGTTCAAAGTTACGACGACTCTGAAAAAAGTGACTTAAGAGAGTTCCCATGGTCTCCCCCACACCCGAGAGACCTCATGCTATGCTTAATGACCGCAATGGGGAGAGCAGGGATTGGGTGTGTTAAGCAGGGTGATCACGTGGGTGCCTCACTTAAGGACCCTCACAATTTGTTTTTCACACTTATGGACCATTGCAGCGTCCACATGGTCACGTGATCAAAATTCAGACATGTAGCAACGGATTCATATTTGTTGGAAGAAAAATCTGGTCCAGTTCCAAGCCGGGAGAAAAGCGCTGGAAATAATATGGAGGCTGATTGGAAAGAAAGATTCTGTTTATTGATGAGCAGAGCCACCAACAGCATGTGGTTCTGGAACAGCTGACAAATTAGCTTGATGAGTGCAAGGATTTTTATACACTTTATAGTGTTTTGTAATTTTGAGGTTTGCTTTGTGTGCTTTTAATATTTTATTGGTTTTACTTGTTTCAAAAAGGCTCGTGATGGGTCTTAATTATCAGCTTGCTTGGTCCTAATCCTGTCAGGCATGTATAATTGATTTTATCCTGTTATCTATTGCCTCTAGCCTGCCTTTCTTAATGGACCGGTATTGTTTCCACTTTTCTCAATGAATGGGGTTCAGGTCCTGTCCTTCTTAATCCCATCATCTGGACCTGAAGGTGTTTTGTTTGTGAATAGGCTGGCCTGGATTTCTTAATGGGCACAAAATATCCATCTCTAAAGACTTCCAGCATCTGCTAGAGGCTGTTGGGGGCTGCTTTCTGCCTTTGTTAAATTTTTTCTCCATTTCTCCTTTGGGGAAATATAATATTCTGCCTCTTTTAATATTTCCCAAAACAGTTCATTCTTTGGGGTGATGGGGGCTTCCCACATATTTATGACAGTTGCAGTGTCCCCAGGGTCATGCGATCCCCTTTTGTGACCTTCTGACAAGCAAAGTCAATGCCGTGCCGGATTCACTTAGCAACCATGTTACTAACTTAACAACTGCAGCAGTTCACCAAATGACTATGACAAGAAAGGTAATAAAATGGGGCAAAATTCATTTAACAAATGTTTCACTTAGCCACATAAATTTTGATCCCAATTGTAGTCGTAAGTTGAGGACTACCTGTACTGCAGTTCTAGTAGGAAGATAGGAACTGAATATGATAAATGTAAAGATGTAGGCTAATCTCTCCTCAGCTACATCACTAGAGGTGGGTTCCTCCCGGTTCAGATCGGTTCTATAGAACTGGTAGTAACTTGGCGGCCTGGGTCACTAGAACCGGCAGCGACCCAGGCCTGCCACACCCCTGAACCGGTTCTTTCAGTGGCGCCATAGGCGGCGCCATTTTGTTTTTGCTTCAGTGCATGCGCAGAAGCTTTTTGTAAGCCCTGAGTGAATCGGCAGCGAAGAAAAGAAGAACCCACCCCTGTACAGCACTCTTTGTTGTGAAAATTCAAGACTTAAAGAATAAACAGTTTAGAAGTACTGATAGTCCTCGGCTTGCAACAGTTAATTTAGTGACCGTTGAAAATTACGATGACACTGAAAAAAGTGACTTGGGGCATAACTCACTTAAATGTCTCACTTAGCAACAGAAATTTTGGGCTCAACTGTGGTTGTAAGTCGAGGACTACCTGTATACCTTATCTATTACTTAATAAGGGGAGCCCAGGAATCTAAATATCATGGTAGACTTCCATAACCTTCAATAATTTCGATATCATATCTTCCTCCACAAAAGCTATTTGCTAACTATTCCATGAGTATTAAAAGATGCTTATTTTAATAGTTTGGGCCAGAAGACAGGGAGAATGTGGAGAGGGATCCACGCCTCCTATTAAACGGCCTGATTCAGTATTTTGAGCACCTCTTGTTAAAATATTCATGAACTGGGAGAGACATGGTAACAAGGTCAGCCAATGAATAGGCATAGCAACTAAGTCAGCCAATGAGAGCTAAACACATCTGAGTCTGTGCAGAGAATCAAAACTGAAACTTAAGCTAGAAGGCTGGGCGTGGCTCAGCCCACTCTGAACTCTGTCTGCTCTGAACTCTGAACTAGAAACTGCTTGTAACTGCTGCTACTGGTATTGTAAATACTAATCTGTTATTATGTATATAAAGAAGTTAATGAAACCAGCTGAATCAGTTTGTCTGTGTGTGCTTTCTGGAAATGATTTTCTGCAACAAACTCTGACACCTCTCCCTCATGATCCTGGTTGTAAACAGACAGCCATGAAGATCCTGTGTATGTTCCATCATAATATGAACCAGAGGTGCGTTTCAGCAGGTTCTGACCAGTTCTGGAGAACCGGTAGCGGAAATTTTGAGTAGTTTGGAGAACCGGTAAATACCACCTCTGACTGGCCCCGCCCCCATCTATTCTCTGCCTCCCGAGGCCCAGCTGATCGGGAGGAAATGGGGATTTTGCAGTAACCTTCCCCTGCCACGCCCACCAAACCACGCCCACCAAGCCACTCCACGCCCACCAAGCCACGCCCACAGAACCGGTAGTAAAAATTTTGACTCCCACCACTGAGTCGCATGACCACCAAGCTACGCCCACCAAACAAACCACGCCCACAGAATTGGTAGTAAAAAAAATTGAAATCCACCACTAATATGAACGTTGGGTTGTGAAAAGAGCTACAAATTCTTTTCACTGTGGTCCTGTCCTTCATGTGGTTGCAATGTTATTGGTAGCTACTGTCCGGTACTGATAGGTACCATTCCTATGTTGCAGCTTTGCTGAAGCAACCCTGGTAGTTTTACCTGAATGGATCCCCTCATTCTTTGGGATTTTGGAAGGATCTGTGTCTTCCTCACAACTCTGAAAATGCACAAGAGCTATTGGCAATGGTCCTTGCTCCCTATGCTTTCAATTGCAGTCTCAGAGAGAAAGTTGGGCCCAGGCAGAAGTGTGAAGGCAGTCCCACATTGTTGCACAAGATCAAGAACTCAGGAATTACACAGATTTTAGGAAACTCTTATTAAGGCTAATCTTGGGATAAACAGAGAACCTTGGAAACTGCAAGAGGGATTTACCACCTTCATTTATCCTGCATCCATTAAAGCAAAGTCTGTTTGAATGAGTGCAAACACTCTATCTAGTTTCTATCCAGCTTTCTTGCCACCAGCTCCACAGATCGCATTTGTGACTGTTCTGCCACATGACCATCGTATATAGGCCTTGTGGTGCCATTCCAGAAGCAGGTGCCATTTTGAAGTAGCCACAATTTGTTGCACAATGTCGCCCACTTACAGGACGGCACCACAATGTCGCCCACTTACAGGACGGCACCACACAGCATCCACCGTGTAGTAAGTCACACGGCAGAGTAGCTGCTTCCCGAAGGTCATATACTGAACAGGTGACCAAACCATGACAGGTGGTGATGAGGAAGGTATCAGATACAGGGGGGTGGGAAGCAGGCCCAAAGCCTATGGGCACCCAGTTGGAAGGGAAAGCAGGACCAAGGCCAACAGGAACTCATGAGGCAGGAAGCTGAGGATAGATGCCTCTGGGGTGGGGGCAGGGTTGAAATGCTCTCGGTTTGCTCATACCTGTCGCGCATGCGCAGAGGGTAAAAGAACCCAAATGGAGGCATCCGGGCGGGTGGGCGGCACCTTGCGCTACCTTGGCGACCGGCTCTACGGCAACTGACAGATACGAGCGAACCGGGAGCATTTCACCCCTGGGTGGGGGATGCCACAGGAGACATGGGGCAGGCCATGTGTGAGCTTGGGAGATGCCACAGTATGGGGCTGGGCCTGTGCTAGGCTTCCCATGGTCTCCCCCACACCCGAGAGACCTCATGCTATGCTTAATGACCGCAATGGGGAGAGCAGGGATTGGGTGTGTTAAGCAGGGTGATCACATGGGTGCCTCACTTAAGGACCCTCACAACTTGTGACCATAATGGGCAGGCTCCATTACTGTCATATGTCAAGGACACCTGTATGAGACAAGCTACCAATAGATTCAGACCAGTGGTGGGTTCTAAATGATTTTGCTGCCGGTTCGTGCGCGTGCGCGCATGCGCGCGTGATGCTTCTGCGCATGCGCAGAAGCATCCCGGGTGGGTGGGCGGAGTGTCCCGCCGCCAGCGCTACCAGTTCTAGGAACCGGTCCGAACCGGGAGCAACCCACCGCTGATTCAGTCCCCTTCATCCATCTTCCATTATTTTCCCAGTCTCCCCACAATCTTTTACAATAAGAATAGTCAACAGAACAAGCAAACTATTCTGGTGTAGATTTTTTAAAATTATTTATTTCTTTGTTATTCGATTTGTGCATCGCCCATCTTGTTTAGACTCTGGGCGGCTTACAAACATTAAAAACCAGTAAACATTAAAACAGTCGTAGGAAGTTAGCACCTACCCCCCTCCTAGAGGAATAAAATATTTTAGGAAATATTAAAAAGGCAGAATATTATATAGAATATCCCTGGCTGAGAAATGGAGAAACATGCTTTTAGGCAGGAAACAGACTCACTCCTAGTAGCCCCCACCTTTGTTAATGTGCCACCAAGGAATGGCCCAGCTCACTCATTCCCCCCCCCCCACCTTTGTTAATAGCCTGGACCAGTCTATTCTACATAACAAAGATCTACCTCCTTCAGACAGAGCACCCATCTCCCACATGGCACCTGGGCAGATTGCATCAGCCAGCAAAGCTCAAGCAAACCTGGACTCAAGACAGCCTACAGAGTTGCCCCTGCATGGCCCCATGGGAGTCTGACAGCCAATCAGAGTGCATTTCTTGCACAGGAGCAGGAGGCCCCGGGGCGGGGCCCAAGAGAGGGCATAAAACCAAGGCACTCTCAGCATCTCAGCCCTTTTTCTCTTCTTCAACATCTTCGAGGCATGTGATCCCCTTTTCCCCAGGACCTCAGACCATGTGGTCCTGCTGTCCTCCATTAAACCATCTTTCCAAGCAGTCACCATGCTTCCAGTGTCTTTTTCCCCACTTGGAACCAAACCCAGAAGGATATTCCTTACCACACAGTAAAACAGAAAATGCCAATAAATCTTTCTGCTACCTCAAGGAAAGGTTGAAAATCCTTGAACGGAACAAAGGGGAAATGCACCGGTTTGCTGAAACTCTAGCTACTGATTGGATGCTGCCCTTGAGACACATAGTACAATAAAATATTTATTTATTTGAAGAATTTATATAACTACCCTTGTGACAAAACAAGGGACTCTGGGCAGCGCATATACAATAAATAATGTGATTTGCTTGATCTTGGTATATTGCCACTGCAGTTTATCCTACAGTTTATAAATAGGCCATTTGTTGAACAAATCATAATTAAAATAATGGAAGGTTAGCACAATGGGTGAACTGGACCTCTGTGTGATCCTCCATCTTTCGTTGGAATCTGATCCTGCTGGCTTTCTGTATTACAACCTCTGTGCCTGGTTGGCTTGATACCTAGATAGGAAATAGTTATACTTTGGAACTATTTATCAGCTTTTTCCTTGCCTGCTTGTCTTGTATATTTGTGAATAGCTTTGTATTGCCAAATAATGCCCCAATGACACATAAAGTAATAATTATCCAAAAGAAAACCCTCTTTGTTTGTTATTGCCTGGTGTGTAAGGTATTTTTGATGGAGTAAAACGACCCCGTAATAGGAGGCAAGAGCAAACCGATTCCATACTATTGCCAAGGAAACTACTTGCGTGTGTTTGTGAAAACCCTAGGGGTCAAGCTTGACTTGCGGAACCGTTATTTTAAAACACAAAAAGTGGGTTTTGAACACTGAGCTCCTAAGTTCATATTACTCTTTGGTAAGTGAAGGCATTTACTCAACGTGTTTAACGGGGTCATTGCTAAATCCAGCACATTGTGTGAACCTGGTAAATTTAAGGTCAGAAAGAGGACAGCCTAGCTCCAAAAAGTTCTGAGTCAATTGTTAGTGAATCCTCTTTCTCCACTTAAGGCATATTGTGTGAATCTCACAAGAGGTTTACATGGAAATGTTGTGCGGCTGAAAATACAGCAGATCATAGCTTAATACTGTAATAGGCAGCAGTTATGAGAGAGAGACTTTGGTTTGAAAGATCCTGAAGAATTATATCTTTTCAGATTGGTTAGAAATGAACTAAAAACTAGCTCCAATCTTTCATGGGACGTTGGCCACTTTCTGGGTTTGTTCACTCACTGATTCATTAAACTTAATTTAGCTTCCAGACTATCTTTTGAAGCTAATCAATTGGGTTTATTATATAAGGGATGATTACGTTAATCGCAACGTAGGGTACAAGGTGTCTCTAATTATCAACTTGACAACATAAAACAAATATTACATACAAAAAGTTCCCATATAATATTGGGAACATTGATCTGAATCTCTTCTTAATTAGAGATTCCTGGTGGTAATAATGAGTAAGCCAGAATAATTATCTAGATCTTGTCTTCAACAGCACTGTGGATGTTAAACTAGGATCCGCTCTGAATATTGAATTAAATATTATCTTTTTTTTTAATTGCTTTGACAAATGACATAGCAGCAAAGGATGTTTCTGCTTTTGCCTCTGCTGTCTTTAAATAAATGTCCCACTGTAAAATATTCATAAAACCTAAACTAGCAATTATTCTTTGAAAGGTTACTCTCATCAGGAAGCCTTAGTACAGGTTCGAATCAAACCTCTTTAGAGATTAATTAAGAGGATGAGGTGGGGTGAGGCAGAAGTAGCTCAGCCTCATCTTCAGTCCTTGTATCTCTTGGTTTCAGTCTGTCTTTTTGAAGTGGTGGATATGTCCCACGCTACCATGTCACAATGCGTTGATTACCCTTTGGAAACTGGCCCATCAGCCTCATATAGTTTTCATTGGCTTGTGTTCCCAAAAACACATTTCACATCACAGTTTTTGAAAATGGCTCTGGCTTTTTCCTTGTGTGCCCTCTAATTTTATATGTATTTTGCTAAAGCCTGTGGTTGCAAATAAATGTTTAAATAAAAATAATAAGCTGCATTTGTATTTGTGCCAAGAAGCTACAGTATATTTAGTGTCCATAGAGTTACCAGGAGACAAGCTTCACTGAAGAGCAAGCTTACATGGCTAAAAACCAAAACAAAAAACAAAAAACCTCTAAATTGGCTTAATGTGGTTAAAAACAAACAAACCAAAGAATCTCTCCTGTCCCATTCTTATGCATGATATAGTGTCATTCATGCCACCATCTACCTTATTTTCAGCCTGTGACCCTTGGCCACCAAAAACCATCTCATACTTTGTTGTATCTACAAGAGCATCCTGATATTAGATAAAGATAAGATGATAAAGGTAAAGGTGCCCCTCGCACATATGTGCTAGTCATTCCCGACTCTAGGGGGCAGTGCTCATCTCCGTTTCAAAGCCGAAGAGCCAGCGCTGTCCGAAGACGTCTCCATGGTCATGTGGCCGGCATGACTAAACGCCAAAGGCGCACGGAACGCTGTTACCTTCCCACCAAAGGTGGTTCCTATTTTTCTACTTGCATTTTTTACGTGCTTTCAAACTGCTAGGTTGGCAGAAGCTGGGACAAGTAATGGGAGCTCACTCCGTTACGCGGCGCTAGGGATTTGAACCGCCAAACTGCTGACCCTTCTGATCGACAAGCTCAGCGTCTTAGCCACTGAGCCACCGCAATAACCTTTATTGTCATTGTTTACTGTAAGCACACTGGCATACATTAAAAACAAAATTCTGTTGCTTACTCTCAAAAGAAAGTATATGTCTACCCATATACACATGCTATGTACATACATATTATATCTACAGCCATACATATTCATATATACATATACCGTGTTTCCCCGAAAATAAGACATGTCCCGATAATAAGCCCAACAGGGCTTTTCGGGACATGCGTTGAAATAAGCCACCCCCCGAAAATAAGCCCCCCCATTACTTTCCGGGGGAAAGGGGGGGGGCATGCCGGGAGGCGCTCTTTTTGCTGCGGGCACTTTTTTGGCCGGGAGAGCGAGAGCAAGTGAGAGTCGAGGGCACGCATACCCCACGAGACTGCTCGGCTCCTCTGGGCTCTGCCTCTCCCAGCGCTTTCCAGCCCGCTCCTGGGGGGAAAGGGGGGGGGCATGCCGGGAGGCGCTCTTTTTGCTGCGGGCACTTTTTTGGCCGGGAGAGCGAGAGCAAGTGAGAGTCGAGGGCACGCATACCCCACGAGACTGCTCGGCTCCTCTGGGCTCTGCCTCTGCCAGCGTTTTCAAACGCGCTCCTGCCTCCGAGGAAGAGAAGGGGAGCCTCGAT
>QLTV01003108.1:4013119-4032612 GCA_003457575.1 Thermophis baileyi | reverse complement strand
AAATTACACCACGGGTGATCACCAGACTGAGCCACAGCAACGCGTGGCAGGGTACAGCTAGTTAGATAAATAAATAAGAAAGACTGAGACCCCTCATGTGGGTTAAAACAGGGAAGGTAGAAATACAGTACAATTAAAAAATGCAACAATGTAAAATATGAGGACAAGCAACAAAAAATGCAGCAAACGGTACCAGCCATATTTTGATGAGAAGAGTTTTATTTTAATAAACTAGAAAAACAACTCTACAGATGTTTGGTTTCACATCAGGAGTGTCCAACCTTGGTAACTTGAAGATTTGTGGAGTCCAACTCCCAGAATTCCCCAATTGGCATGACCGGCTGGGGAATTCTGGAAGTTGAAATCTACAAGTCTTAAAGTTGCCAAGGTTGGATATACTTGTTCTATATTATTAAGATTTAAGACTAAAAACCAAACATGAGGATGGAGGAAATAAAAAAGCAAATGCAGTACTTCAAGAGCTGATGTACTCTTCTGTTACGGTAGCTTGATAGTAACACGTTCTGCCCTGGCTAAAATTTCAAAGGGAAACCCCAAATAGAACCCATTACAATCATCCAGTCAAGAGGCAACATTATCAGCAGGTTCTTAAATATTATATGGAAGTGTCACTATCTCGAAGGAGTCGTTATTGGAAAACCAGCCAAAGATAATCCTTCACCCCTCTGCCACATAAGCCTCAAGTGATTAAGCTGTATAAAGAGTACCATGCACATGATGGGAGAAATAAGAATATGAATGGTGCTAAATAAATATCGTTAAGTCCTCCAAGAGAACTGAAATATTTCACACCAGACCTTTATAAGACTAGTGGCGTCTGCTGAAAAACACAGTGGTACCAAAATGACTGTACATGTCAGCAATGTGGCCGTCCTTTGGACAGCTTTTTAACTCTTCCCTCTCCTTCCCCCCTTCCCCCAATATTTTTAATTTTAGTTTAGTTTATAGAGTTGCTTGACAGTGAGATGGGCAGCATATACATTTAATGAATAAAACTTTTGGGATATATTTTTTTTTAAATACAGTCTGCTGTTGGATTATGAATTGATAATATGAATTCAATATGCTTCATTGGGAGGCTATCCATATCAGCATAGTTCAGTCATTTCTAAAATGATATATCCCTAATATTATAAATTGCTATTATGGAACATTCAACAGGAGTTCAAAAATATCACCCCAGGAATATAGTCACAGGATTAAACAATGAAAGCAGCACATTTAATCAGGCAAAGTTAATCAGAAAATAGTGGATTGTTTTTCTAGAGAGAGGAGTCAAGAGAGAAATCCGCCTGGAGTAGTTGCATTTCCACAAGCAATTCAAGTCCAACCCACCCCCCTCCAAATTCTGTTAACTCTTATCTAGCACCAATTTAGTGCTGACCATTAGTTAATTAGATTCTTGTGTATGGGCATAAGTAATAAATCAGTTTAACTGGAACTTAATTCCAGTTGATCTTGATTCTTCATGCCTGATTCTTTTCAGTAAAACTTGGTGGTTTCTCTCAGAAAGAGAATGATTGGGCTTTCATATCACATGAAGTCGGTTTTTTTGGTTTTATGAATATGAGGAAACCTTATTTTTCCCATCTCAGTTACAACAACAGACTTCATATGCAATAGCCAGGATTCTCTGCTGCACAATTTACTTCATTACATAACAATATCATTATGAGAACAATGCAACTATTTCCATTTACATCAATTCCTGTCTTCAGTGTAATATATAAATCCTTGAAAATCCTGCTCTCCAATTTAAAAGATTTCCCTCAATAATATAGCCCCCTCCCTTCAATTAGTCCATTAAAACTAGCTTTCACTGTAATGGAAACCTAACCCTTGTGACCTATAAATCATCAAAGATGGTTTAGCATGTTATATGAATTCCATCAATTGTGAACTGTTTAATAAACTAGAGATAAACAACAATGGTGTGATATGATCTGTATACCAAATCATAATTTCCCCAACCATTTTCTAGTTCTTGCAGCATAACACATACATGTGTTCCTCATGGACAAACCTAGAATATGAAGGAGAACTACCATATTCTATATCAGTGGTTCTCAACCTTTCTAATGCCGCGACCCCCCCGCAACCCCCCCGTCGCCGAAGCGGGAGACTTCGCCCACCCGCCCGGACGCCGCCATTTGGGTTCTTTTACCCTCTGCGCATGCGCAAAGTGTTCTGCGCATGCGCAGAGGGTAAAAGAACCCAAATGGCGGTGTCCGGGTGGGTGGGCGAAGTCTCCCGCTTCTGTCGCTACCGGTTGTCCGGCGACCCGCAGGCACGGCCGAACCGGGAGCATTTCACCCCTGCAGTGACGGTGGCACCAAGATGGCGGGCTAACGCGCGCGGCGACCCCTGTGAAATGGTCGTTCGACCCCCAAAGGGGTCGCGACCCATAGGTTGAGAACCGCTGTTCTATATCAACTACCAGTTTCCTCAAAAATAAGACCTAACCAGAAAATAAGCCCTAATGCGTCTTTTGGACCAAAAATTAATATAAGACCCCGTCTTATTTACCGGAAAACACGGTATCTTTTCCACTAAGAGTCCTCCAGAAGATGGAAGTAGGAATTAATAATGGGTTGCTTTGATTATGATTGTGTCCCCAAAGAATTTTATTCATTGCCATTCGGTGTTTTTTTTTAAAATTTACACCACTGACTTTAGAGTTTTACACACGGTCTTCAAACCAACCTTTCCCTGTGCTGTTTTTTTTTTTTGTATATGTGAAGAATTGTCATTAATTCTGCTGGAGTCCCAGAATTATTTGGAGGCCTCCACCAGTGGTGAAATCCAAATTTTCTTACTACCGGTTCTGTGGGCGTGGCTTGGTGGGCATGGTGTGGCTTGGTGGGCATGGCTCGGTGGGTGTGGCAGGGGAAGGATATTGCAAAATCTCCATTCCCACCCCACTCTGGGGCCAGCCAGAGATGGTATTTGCCAGTTCTCCAAACTACTCAAAATTTCTGCTACCGGTTCTCCGGAACCTGTCAGAACCTGCTGGATTTCACCCCTGGCCTCCACCCATTTGTTATGTCTTTTACTGCACTTACCAGTACTTACTAGCACTGATCATATTACCCAGGTTGGATAATAAAACATCTGCAAGAAAACAAGCAAGCTCAGAGAGCACTGAGGACTCCTCACTGGCTTACTGCCTAATCAAGGCTAAAACGATTCTTCAACTTGGCATCCACACTTGCTATAAATTACTGCTGCAGCGTATCCTCTCCAGACTGAATTGTTAGAGACCTCCTGAGAACTCAAGCAGAGCAGGAAATGTGTATCCAGATAAGAGATTGTGCAAGAAGGAAGATACGATTCATGTGGGATTTTAATCTCTACTACAGCAAATTGGATAACAAGTGTACCATCAGAAGAACAGAGAATGCAGCTCATTATTGCCAGATCTCCTATTTTGACTTACTCCCCATAGCATGGTTTTGCGTATGTTCTTAGTAAGAATTGATAGCACAACTTCTTTTAACAGCAAGTCCTTCTGTCAGTTTGGGCTGCCGTTATCCATACGGTTGCAAGGTTGGCCTAGGACATGACCTGACTCAATTTGTAGTTGCACATATTGACTGGCAATCTTTGTCAGTCTTCTTGGTCATAGTGCCCTCCAGGTACCATGGTATAACAACTTCCAGAATGGCCAAAGGATGGCTTTTGCCTTTGAACATCATCAGTTCATCAAACAGCTATTTTAAGATGTGTGAGAGCAGATACTTCCGTACAAGGAGAATACAGATAGTCCTCGACTTACGCAGTTCGTTTAGTGACTGTTCAAGGTTGCAATGGCACTGAAAAAAAGTAACTTATGGCCATTTTTCACACTTATGACCATTGCAGTGTCCCCATGGTCATGTGATCAAAATTCAGACGCTTGGCAACTGACTCATATTTATAAAGGGTTCAGTTCAGTCTGGATCACGTGATCCCCTTTTGCACCCTTCTGGCAAGCAAAGTCAATGGGGAAGCCAGATTCACTTAGCAACCATGCTACTAACTTCACAACTGCAGTGATTCACTTAACAACTGTGGCAAGAAAGGTTATAAAATGGGGCAAAACTCACTTAACAAATGTCTCCCTTAGCAATGGAAACTTTGGGCTCAATTGTAGTCGTAAGTCCAGGACTACCTGTATCATATACACACACACATGCATACACACAGACTCCTTTTTATTTGGGGGGAGGGGGGGGAATAAGAGGGTATTTTGATAACTAGTCACATTGTGGTAATAGACAAGGAGCAGAAGTCAGTGGTGGTGATAGATGTATTCTTTAACAGATTAACAGAGTTGGAAGGGATCTCGTAGGTCATCTAGTCCAGTGGTCACCAACTGGTGGTCCATGGACCACTGGTGGTCTGCGAGAAAATTTCGGTGGTCCGCAGAAAAATTATTTGCATTTTTTATATTGCACTAAATCTGGGGTCCTCAAATTACGGCCCCTGGGCCGGATACGTGCAATGAATATTTGTGTTGCTGCAGAGAGTCTCCCCCTTTGGGGTCTTTTTGTGCGGGTCGGAGGGGGGCAGAAATTCCGACTTGGGGTCTGCTTCAGCCTCCTGGTGCGGGGCTTTGGGTGAAGGCTGGAGGGAAGTGCCGCTGGTGGCAAAGAGCCGGAGGGCCTCGTTCCAGTGGGACTGCATCATGGCCTGGAACTGGCTGACCGTCTCAGCCCGCTGAGCGTCCAGGCGCCAGTTTGACAGGAGTGGCTTCTTCAAGCATGCCACTTTGGAAGAATTTGACTTTTCAAATAAAAATAAGAATTCTGGCAATCCTGCATTCCGTGGAGTAGATCAAGGGGCAAAGAGTATAGATCTCTAAATAACTTCAAGAATATAATAAAAATCTTTAGACTAATGTTTCTCAACCTTGGCAACTTGAAGATGCATGTACTTCAACTCCCAGAGTTCCCCAGCCAGCATGGAATTCTGGGAGTTGAAGTCCACCCATCTTAAAGATTGTTGGCTGAGGAATTCTGGGCAATCTTAAAGTTGCCAAGGTTGAGCAGTTGCAAAAGGCTGGATTAGTTTATTACAGATTACAGATTAACAGAGTTGGAAGGGACCTTGCAGGTCATCCAGTCCAACCCCCCGCCCAAGCAGGAGACCCTACACCATTTCTGACAGATAGCAGTCCAGTCTCTTCATGTCAAATGATAGCAACATCAGGAAGAAGAAGTGTGAGAAGCTAGAGAAGTACCAGGGCCTGAAGGAGAAACTAGAGAGGATGTGGAAAGTAAAGGCCGAAGTGGTCCCAGTAATGGTAGGAGCACTTGGGGCTGTGATTCCTAAGCTGGGAAAGTGGCTCCAACAGATCCCAGGAACTACATCAGGGCTCTCTGTCCAGAAGAGTGCAATATTAAGACCAGCTAAGATACTGTACAGAACTCTCAAACTCCCAGGCCTCTGGTTGAAGGTCCAAAATTGAGGAAGACACATACCAGCCACAGAGTGAGGAAGGAAACTTTATATATTGTAGCTTTAATTATTTAATGTTGACTTTTTTTATAGACAGTTCAGAGTTGCTTCTCATGAGATGGGCAGTATATAAATTTTATTAATAAATATTATGAGCATGGCTGGAAGGCAGAGGTGGTATTCAGCCAGTTCACACCAGTTCGTGCGAACCGTTGGTGAAAATTTGGCCAAGGTCGCCGAACCAGTAGCGATGGCCAGCTGGCCATGCCCCCGAACCGGTCCCCCGGTCGCCACTCGCTCACCAAAAATCCGATACGGTCGTGGAAATGCTGCTGCCGTTGCCACCATGTTTTTTGCGCATGCGCACCACATCCCATTGGATTTGCAAGGCAATGGGATGCGCATGCGCAAAGAACATGACGGCGACGGCGGCAGCATTTCCGCAACCTCCGGTACTTTTCGGCAGCCTGCAGCCAGCCGCCGCCTCTTTGAGAGCTGCTTTGTGGCTGTGGCAGCTGGCCGCAGGCCGCCGAAAAGTACCGGAGGTCGCGGAAATGCTGCTGCCATCACCATGTTCTTCACGCACATGCATCCCATTACCTTGCAAGTCCAAAGAAGGGAGGCTTCTTTGCCAGCCGCTTGCCAGACTCTGGACCAGCCGCCGCAGAAGGTAAGCTTGCCTTCCAGACTCTGGACCAGCCGCCGCAGAAGGTAAGCAGCCCGAACAAAGAGGCGGTGGTGGGGGAGGAAGCGGGGCTAGGGCCAGGGCCGCTAAAGGAGGGGAAACGGGGGCGACTGGGAAAGGGAGGGGGAGATAGGTGGAAATTCCAAAAATTTTCCTACCTTTTCCTGTGGGTGTAACTAGGTGGGGGGGTGGTCATGTGACTGAGTGGGCATGAGTGACATCAAGTTGGCCATGCCCACTCAGTCACATGTCTCCCCCCACCTAGCCACGCCCACCGAACCGGTAGCGAAAATTTTTGAAACCCACCACTGCTGGGAGGCCAGGAAAGGAAAGGGCATAGGCCCAACTCCATCCACTTCATAAAGTCTGCAGTTTCCCTCTCTAATATCCCTCTGAGGATTGAAAAATCAATCGCAATTTACTCATGGCTAAAACTTATACCGCAAATCAGCTATGGGAGAAATTCCTACGTTCATTCCCAGGAAACTAGAATGGTGGAAACCAAATCTGGTTCAAAGACTAAATTGTCCTCTTTCACATACATATATGCACACACAATGGACCACAAAAGCTGGAGTGGTGGGGTTTCAAGAGAGGAACCCCGTCCCTCCAAACTTCTTCTGCCCTGAATTAAAGCATCACACTAGGCTGTGTTTCTCCGCTCAGAGAGAGAAAGCGGGCAGGGTCTCTTCCTGTTTTGGGGAGATAAAAGTTTCCCCACTTGCATGCCCTCTGGTTTTAATCCTCGAAATGGGAAGGGGCATTTTGGGAAGCTTGGGAGAACCTCCATACCCTAATATGAAGATGATCCCCTGCTGGAAAAATCTAACAATAAATAGCTCCAAAGAGAGCATTTTGCGGTCTCATTTTGATTGAATTAAAACAAGAGAAAAGAAAAAGTTACTACTGCCTGTCCTGGGAATTTCTCAAGCACATCATTAATAACCTAGTTAAGAATTTGGAAAGAAATGCTGGCTGTTTGAAACATAAGCTGATTAATAAAATGCTGATCTCTGACCTCTGGCAGCAGGAGGTCATGTTCTCCTGTCCACTAATGTGATTCAGTTAGAAGATGCCACACGTTTGTGTGCACTGTTGATAAAGGAATTCATATATGGAAGCTATCAGCAGTGCCCCATCAATGATACCCAAGGTGGAAGCAGCTTGAAAAGCCAGGGGAATTGACTCGCTCTGATCCTCTGCTATGATGGGAGGTTGGCTAGGCAGAAAATAGACTGCTGAAAATAGACACCTTTGAGGGAATCTCTCCCCTGGTATAGCCGACAAAGCGAGGAGAGCAGTGGTGAAATCCAAATTTTTTTACTACCGGTTCTGTGGGTGTGGCTTGGTGGGCGTGGCAGGGGAAGGATACTGCAAAATCCCCATTCCCTCCCCACTCCAGGGGAAGGATATTGCAAAATCTCCATTCCCACCCCACTCTGGGGCCAGCCAGAGGTGGTATTTGCCGGTTCTCTGAACTACTCAAAATTTCTGCTACTGGTTCTCCGAACTACTGAAAATTTCCACTACCGGTTCTCCAGAACCTGTCAGAACCTGCTGGATTTCACCCCTGGAGGAGAGCCTGTGACTTAGAGGTTAATACATCTACCTAATGTGTAAGTAGCCCGGGTTCGAATCCCAGAAGGGTATGGCTAGCTGACGAGAGCTAAATAGCTTGAAATAGATCTATACTAGTCTCCCTTTATTTCTTTGTCGGTAAATATAAATTCAAAACAAAAATAGTTTGGCTCCTGGATATTTGGGTTAGACCAGGTTGCCCTGATTTTTAAAAAAAAAACACTTTCCCTTTAAGGCCAACTACTAGGGCCAACTTGAAGTCAAACTAGATGCCTCCCCAATGGAGAAAAGGCAGTTTTACAGGCCACTGACTTCATGTGGAAAGATTATCACTAAAATGAGGGGCATGTGAATCGTGGCAAACGCACCAATATTTGATTTCTGCAGCGAAATGACCAGCTTACAAAGGAAGTGTCCACGTTTTCCATGTAGGCTCAGCAAAGCTGCACTCGGACTTAAAAGGCTTGTGAGGATATCAAAATTTAGACTCGGTAGCAGCTGAGTCCAGAACAGCCAACGGGGGAGTATAATTCTGGAAATAAAAGATCTGCAAAATAGGTTTACAAGGAAGGGTTTAATATGCAGGTGTTTCATAGTGACATGCAGGAAGTGATAATGGGGTGAGTGGGAGAGAGTCTTAGGCAGATTACAGCTGCAGACATAGATCGTGCTTCCTTGCACGTATGCCGGAAAGGGAGAGCCCTTTAACATAATGGAGTATTTTAAAAATGGCCTCCAAGGGATGTGAACTCCCTCACCCGCCTCTGCCAGAAGTCTGTCTCTCTGCTGGATTCAGATATTATAGCTCCCTGATCAAAACTGCTGGGTGCAGTTGAGCTTGACTATCGGCGACTAGATGGACATGTCCATACGGTATTATTTCTTGGCAGCGATCTAGAACTGATTTGTTTGTTGTCTTCTTCTGCGTTGTCTCTAACTAGTTGAGTCTAGCACTCAAGGAGTAACTGACGCCCGTTCAAGTCCTAACTCAGCGGCCCCCAACCCTTTGGGCACCAGAGACCGGTTCCGTGAGAGAGGTTTTTCCCGCGGACTGGAGGGGGCAGGGTTTCACGTGCTGCCTGCATCCCGCAGATGGGGCTTTGCTTGTTTGTGCAGCCCGGTTTCTGGCATGCTGTGGCCTGGTGCTGGTCCATGGACCAGGGGTTGGGGACCCCTGTGCTAACTAGTTCTGCCCTTGCTGAGCTTTTTGAGCTCAATGGTCAGCTAGATTAAAAGATAGATTAAGAGCTAAGCAGAGTTTATGGTACCTCCATGACCAACCTTATCAGAGACATGACATTTTCTACTAACCTAGAAAAGAGTACCTTTGATCTCACTGAGCTCTTAAGTGCTTCCTGATGAGGCATTTCGAGTATAGTTTGCATGCATTTGTCATAACATTTCACAGAGAGTCCAGGTCTCTTCGTCATTTTCCATTTGCACCATTCATTGTGCAAATTCTTTCATTGTGCAAATTCCATCAAAGTCTGTTCATGAAGAACAGAGGTCTTCAAACTTGGCAACTTTAAGACTTGTGGACTTCAACTCCCAGAATTCTGGGAGTTGAAGTCCACAAGTCTTAAAGTTGCCAAGTTTGGGGACCCCTGATGAAGAAAATGCAGAATAGCAGCGGTATACAGGTAGTCCTCGACTTCCAACAGTTTGTTTAGTGACCATTCAAAGTTACAATGGCACTGAAAAAAGTGACTTATGACGGTTTTTCATACTTATGACTGTTGCAGCAACTGACTCCTATTTATGACGGTTGCAGTATCCCTGGGTCACATGATCCCCTTTTGCAACCTCCCGACAAGCAAAGTTAGTGGGGAAGCCAGATTCATTTAACAATTGTGTTACTAACTGAACAACTGCAGTGATTCACTTAACAACTGGGGCAAGAAAGGTCATAAAATGAGGCAAATCTCACGTAACCACTGTCTTGCTTATCAACAGAAATGTTGAGGTCAATTGTAGTCATAAGTCAATTGACTTGTGTTAATTGGCTGTATTACTAGCCATCTCGTTGGAAGTTCCATTGCTTCTGCGTAGAACTATATAGCTTTAAACCAGTGGTGAAATCCACATTTTTACTACCAGTTATGTGGGCGTGGCTTGGTGGGCGTGGCTTGGTGGGCGTGGCAGGGGAAGGATACTGCAAAATCCCCATTCCCTCCCCACTCCAGGGGAAGGATACTGCAAAATCCCCATTCCCTCTCCACTCCTGGGGGAAGGATACTGCAAAATCCCCATTCCCTCCCCACTCCTGGGGGAAGGATATTGCAAAATCTCCATTCCCACCCCACTTTGGGGCCATCCAGAGGTGGTATTTGCCGGTTCTCCTACTCAAAATTTCCGCTACCGGTTCTCCAGAACCTGTCAGAACCTGCTGAATTTCACCACTGCTTTAAACTGTACATGTAGGCATCTTTGATTTCAGAAACTGAAATAGAAACTAGCATGGTAAAGGGGGCTACCAGGTTTGGACTGCAAAAATTCAGGTGGTTGCTAGAGGACAGCAAAGACATTAGCATTTTTGTATCTCTTTGCTGCCCTCTAATAGTTACCTGGATTTTTGCAACCCAGTTCTAATAGCTATGGGAGTAAGTATAGCAAAGAGGCAAAATTGAAACACTTAATGGTATGCCATGGGAGTATACATACAGAATGGGTAAACAGAATGGTTCATGATAGCAGAAGCCATGCTGCCCAAATTGGGGTAAAAAGCTTAGAATTTAAAGATGCTATTGGATTCCCACTTTGGATGGGTCTGATGAGATTTTGAAAACAATAGCAGCAATAGCACTTAGACTTATATACCGCTTCACAGTGCTTTTACAGCCCTCTCTAAGCGGTTTACAGTCAGCCTATTGCCCCCAACAATCTGGGTCCTCATTTTACCCACCTCGGAAGGATGGAAGGATGAGTCAATCTTGAGTCTGGTGAGATTCGATCTGCCAAATTACAGGCAGCCGGCAGTCAGCAGAAGTAGCCTACAGTAATGCATTCTAACCACTGCGCCACCGCGGCTCTCTAATATCTCCATTCATGATCTGTGGTGCTTCCCATTTTGCAGATTAATTCTTCAATGAACAAAGAGCCTTTGGGTTGGTTCAGCATATCTGCAAAGTGCAGCTCCCTGACATGTAAGTTGGGAAATGTTTCAGATATGAAAGGAACAGGGAAGAGTTCCCTTTAAGCATACACCCGTAAGTAAGATGGTTGCTATAAATACACTAGAAGGCAGTCCTCAACTTATGACTACAATTGAGCCCCAGATTTATGTTGCTAAGTGAGAAATTTGTTAAGTGAGTTTTGCCCCATTTTACTACTTTTCTTGCCACATTTATTAAGTGAATCACTGCAGTTGTTAAATTAATAACACGGTGAAGTGAAGCTGGATTCCCCATTGACTTTTGCTTGTCAGAAGGTCGCAAAAGGGGATCACATGACCCTGGGATACCGCAACCATCATAAATGTGGAAAATGGTCATGTCGCTTTTTCCAGTGTCATTGTAACTTCAAACAGTCACTAAGTGAACTGTTGTAAGTCGAGGACTATCTGTACAACACATAGCGCTCTGAATCTCACAGCAAATATAGTGAATTATAACTCCCAGAAACTCTCATCACTGACCATGCTAATAGTGATAAAATCTGGACTGTCAGTGACAGTGTATATGTACTGAATGGGTTTTGTCATTGCAGTAAGTCATAATGTGATTTGATTTGATTTGATTTGATTTGATTTTAGCTTAGACCAGGGGTGTCAAACTCAAGGCCCCTGGGCCAGATCCGGCCTGCAATGTGGTTGGATCCGGCCCATGGGGCCATCCTGGAAAATGTAAGGGGCTTGCCTGAGTCGCTTCGGCCCGGTCTACCTGCGTTGCTTCGGCCCGGTCTATCCAATACAAAGAGGAAACATGCCAGCAGTTTGGGGAATGGTGTCAAGCTGGCCACGCCCACCCAGTTGGCCACACCCACCCAGTCAGCTACACACCACCCCCAGNNNNAATATGTAATCTGTAATCTGAAACATGCCAGCAATTTGGGGAGTGCCATCAAGCTGGCCACACCCACCCAGGTGGCAATGCCCACCGTCAGCCATGCCCAGTGAGTGGCATCAAGCTGGCCATGCCCACCCAGTTGGCCACACCCACCCAGTCAGCCATGCCCACCCAGCGCCCCGAGGTCAACCACAGCTCTGATGCAGCCCTCAATGAAATTGAATTTGACATCCCTGGCTTAGACTGTTTATGAATTAAATTGTAAAAAAAAAGTCACACTATTT
Source organism: Thermophis baileyi (assembly GCA_003457575.1). Lineage (NCBI taxonomy): Eukaryota > Metazoa > Chordata > Lepidosauria > Squamata > Dipsadidae > Thermophis > Thermophis baileyi. The sequence continues at coordinate 4,020,601 of QLTV01003108.1, read as the reverse complement.
AGGATGCACTTTCAATCCATCTCTTATATTTTATTACAGCCTGTTACAAGGCTGATTCATGTATCAGGCTAAGCCATAAGGCACACTGATTTGATTTCAGCTGAACGCACTGCAGGAAATTTATTTATTTATTTTTATTTATTAAATTTGTATGCCGCCCAACTCCCAAGGGACTCCCAAGGAAATCAGGCATTGTGTCCTGTAAACCATGATTTAAGGCATAGTATCTTCCGTGAATACAGCCAGCTGTAGCTTATTCAATAAAGGTATGGAAAGCAGCCCTGGTCAACTGGCACCAATCTGACCCACGTTTCAGCCTGAATCTCTGAGGGGAAAACTTTTTTTTCCAAGGTAAATTCCCAGAAAACCTTGTTCATGCTTGTAGTTGCAGCTGCGTCTGCTGATTTTTGGAGTGATGGAAAAGCATAATGCCTTCTGGATGAACTGAAAATTACCAGTAGAGGCTGACAGTTCTTTTTTCCCTCTGCTGTTTCCCTTGTCCTCCCTATGGGCTGAAACAATTTGATCGGTGTCATCACAGCCATTCCGTTGCAGTTGTTTTTATGGGTACGCAGGGAAGGGGCCCAAGTTTGATGTGTGAATCCAGCAAAGTTAAGCCTTTGGTTCATGAGCCCCCCCCCCAAAAAAAATGCATCCCCCAAGCCTTGATAGAGCTAACCTCCAGTCTAACACTCATCCTCTCCTCTCCCCCAACTCCCCCCACTCCCTGCCCCATAAAATGAATATGTTCATTGGCATGGCTGCCTGTTTACTTAGGTGCATGTCCGGTTTCCGTTGTTATTTGGACCAAAATCATCTCCTCCTATTCATTCCAAGGGCTATTTGCATGCTGTTTTGAAGACATCTCCTAGACATCTTGGGCACCAGAGGGATTAATAACTTTGTCCAAATCTTTTCCCAGAGGTTGGTGTGCAAGAGAAAAGTATTCGTATTATGTGCCTTTAGACAAAGCTGAGTTGACAAGGCTCAATTCAATATGTGCAAAGATTAGCTAGGATAGGAATAAATAGTAAAATGGCTTTCTGGAGTCATTGGAGCTTCATGTTTGTTCTCTTTCCTTTTCTTCTATCCAGCCATTGCCTTACGGCAGGGGATGTCCAAACTTCCAAGACTTCTATCTTTGTATAAGCAGGTTGGCAGGGGTGGGTTCCTCCCGGTTCGTACTGGGTCGCCCGAACCGGTAGCGAGGCGCTGGTGATGTCATGATGGCGTCGTGGACCCGCCTTGGTCGGTGCCGGTCCGTGGGCGCCGCCATTTTTTTCAGTGAATTTTTGGTGGCTTTTTTTACGTTTTGGGCCGTTTGCGCTCTGCTGCTGCTTCGGAAAGGGCCCTCCCACCTGCCCTCGGGTTAATGCTGTCCTTTATACTGCACCCGAAGCACAGCTGATCAGCTCCTCAGCTGTGTTTCGGGCAGATTATAGTGACTGAGCATGCGCGGAAACAGAATTGCACCAGGGGAGCGCACGCGCGCGTAACCCTAAGCCACGCCCACAGAGTGGTAGTAGAAATTTTCGGAACCCACCCCTGCAGGTTGGTCTTAGGAAAAGGGAAGGCAATTCGGGTAATACCCTTAGATCCAGAGCACATGACAATCATGCATGAAATTAATAATACTGGCTAGCAATGTCAGAGTAATTATTTCACACCCCTGTAAGGCAGGGGTCTCCAAACTTGGCAACTTTTAAGATTTGTGGATTTCAACTCCCAGAATTCTGGGGACAGCATATCTGGAAGGGGGTGCACACCAAGTGTCTAAAACAAAACTGTGCCTCACAAAACAGTGTGTTGTTTTAAATGAAAAATTGAAGGATTAAATCCAATTTAAAAAAAAAAAGATTGTGGTAGCCATATTCCTCAAGGATCGCTGTCCCGATACACAGAGGGCTCAGGGAGAAAGACATTATGCTATTTCTAAATTTAAAATAAAATATATTCTGATCTGGGAGAATCTAACCTGCACTTTATATTTTGAGACAAGTGGATCCCTCTTGGTCACAGGTAATCCTCAACTTATAACCATAACGGATTCAGGAATTTCCACCATAAGTCATGATGGTCAGAAATTGAGATACCTAAATGACCAAACACAATTCTATTACTTTTTTTTATGGTGGTCATTATCATGGCAATTGGCAAGTTTTGCATTGGCCATTAAGCAAACGCTCTAGCTAAATGAATCAATGTATTCCTATAGGCATGCCAGAAACCAGCCAAAAGGACTGGAAACCAGCAAAAAAAAAACATCATAAATCACAGTCACATGTCTGTGGAATGCTAAAGTCAGCCATTAGGGTGAGCCAGTTGCCAAGCACCCAAAATGCAGTCATGTGACCATGAGGGACACATCAGAACTCCATAACTAGGTCATAAGTAGCTTGGGGGAGGAGTCCACTGTAACTTCAAATGGTTGCTAAGCGACTAGTTGTAAGTTGACGGCTACCCGTAAGGTCAACCATCAAGAATGTCCTGCATAATTCAGTAAGGACACAATTTCCCCCCCCCCAAAAAATAATTATTTGCAAATGGGGGTTATATGACTTTCACTGCTAAGAATAAAAGCAGCTTTGAAACCAAGTCAATGAGTGAAAGATACAGATAGCTGTGGATTTGGATACAGCCAGAGGTGGGTTCCTACCGGTTCGGACCGGTTCTATAGAATAGGTAGTAACTTGGCGGCCTGGGTCGCTGGAACCGGCAGTGACCCAGGCCTGCCACGCCCCCAAGCCGGTTCTCTCGGTGGCGCCATAGGCACTACCATCTTGTTTTTTGCTTCTGCGCATGCGCAGCAGCTTTTTTTTGTACTACGCATACACGCGTATGCACCCGCAACCCACCCGCGCGGCGCGTCCCTGAGCGAACCGGCAGTAGGAAAATCCAGAACCCACCCCTGGTTACAGCAGTGTTTTTAACCATGGCAACTTTAAGCTATGTGGACTTCAACTCCCAGAATTCCATGGATGGATGGATGGATGGATGGATGGATGGATGGATGGATAGATAGATAGATAGATAGATAGATAGATAGATAGATAGATAGATAGATAGATAGATAGATAGATAGATAGATAGATAGATAGATAGATAGATAGATAGATAGATAGATAGATAGATAGATCATGTGTACATGTTTGCAATTTTGTCACATGGCACACATTTATTTCAGACAGGAATCAGTTGGAGCCGAAAACTTCTAGTTAACTAAGCAAATAATCCTGGGCCTTCTTTTTCCATCTTTTTGGAAAATTGTCTTAAATTCAGAATTATACTCTTTCAGGGAAAACACAGTATGTAGAATTGAGTTCTTGAGGAGGGTTTAATATGACAATTCACCACAGCCAACTCACCACAGCCAATTTGCCATGACCAACTCACTGCAGGACAACTCACCACAGGACAACTTACTGTGGGACAAGAGCAGAGGTGGGTTTCAGCAGGTTCTGACCAGTTCTGGAGAACCGGTAGCGGAAATTTTGAGTAGTTCGGAGAACCGGTAAATACCACCTCTGACTGGCCCCGCCCCCATCTATTCTCTGCCTCCCGAGTCCCAGCTGATCGGGAGGAAATGGGGATTTTGCAGTAACCTTCCCCTGGAGTGGGGTGGGAATGGAGATTTTACAGTATCCTTCCCCTGCCACGCCCACCAAGCCATGCCACGCCCACCAAGCCACGCCATGCCCACCAAGCCACGCCCACAGAACTGGTAGTAAAAACTTTTGAAACCCACCACTGGACAAGAATTATATTAATATAAAAAAAAACCCGGTGGAATAGTATCATTAAAGAAAGGATGCAAAAGGAGAGGCAGAATGAAATATGAATGGCAAAAATTAAAATATTGAGTTGGCCGTGGCGAGTTGGCTATGGCAAGTTGTCCCAATCCATTGAGGAGTCCCCTCCTTTTAACCCTGAGCTACAAATATTCTCCTTTATTGGCAGTGTGTAGAATTATCAATCAGGGTTTGAGCAGCTACTGTAAAAGCATTATAGCTCAGCATCCCAAACCAAAAAAGGAAACCGTGCACCAGAATAGATTCTTCTCAGCAGCCCTGCCGGATCAAGGATTTCATCAGCTTTCCTGCCAACTGGAATGTCTTGGCAGGAGGATCTTGCATTCAGCGGGGCTCCAGAGTTATGCATTAGTTTTTCCGAACCTGGCTGAGAATTCTGGAAACTACAGAGCCTGTTTTCTGGAAAGCACCAGGCTGGGGAAGGCTGATGTCTAGGTTTACCTGCCAGTAAATAATACTGAACACAATGGAATGTGTTGTCCAAGAGCTTAAGAATGCTCAACAATATATTAAATTGCACTTGGTTTGCCTGAAAGAATCCTTCAAGGTAGGAAACCTTTCCTTACGGAGGCATTTCTGATGTAGAAGCGTTCAGTTGTGGAATCCCACAACTCTACCTATGGTGGTACGGTACATCTCAGAAAGCAGAGGCTCCATCATTATACCTAGCTCTGCATTCCTTCTTCATCAGAGCATTACTAACTTAGAGACATGCAATTGTATGGTTTGTCCAGAAAATCCAAGATCAATGTTTAGCTCAAGGTGATATTAATCAACACACACACTTAGTGTATCTCTTGGCATTTCTTCATTTCTGAATTTTCATGACTGCCGGTACAGAAAATTTTTGGAACAGCTCTTTGAAATGCTGAGAGCATGTTGTCAATCTTCAAAATGACTGAAAATAGCTGTTATGGAGAGTATCATAGACACAAAGACAGTATTTTCCCTTGTGCCTCACTCTTCTGAACACCTAATTACACAGTATTGTCTTATGTCTAAAGCCATTTACCCATGTAGTAGGGCTGTATTACCATTGTCCTTCTCATCTTTTCTACTACCTTCTCCTATCGGTATTGTATAATTATGATTTGATTACTTTGTTGTTTGTATGTACATTGAGAGCTTATGTACCGGAGACAAATTCCTTGTGTGTTCAATCACACTTCACCAATAAAGTTTTCTATTCTACTCTATTCTGTCCTGTCCTATCCTTTCCTATCCATTATTATATCTACCTCACCCCACCCTACCCTACCCCACTCCACTCCACTCTTCTCTACTCTTTACCAGAAAGCAAGGTTCCTGAACCAAAACTAAAAGATGTTAGTTTAGGACGAGTGAGACTCGGATTTAAGACTGTCCTCAGCCATTGGGTGATTTTGGCCCAGCCACATGCTCTCAATCCAACCAAACTATAAAATTATTGTTGGGAAAAAGAGAATATAGAGCATTCTGTAGAGTCTTGAAAAAAAGCTAAAATAAATAAGCTAGTGAGATTTCTTCTAATGCTCCCTCCCAACTTAAGGATGCTGTTTATTGCCCTCCCCTAGATGATACAAGCCACCATTAACTTGTCCTTGAAAAGTAGAATCCTATTTATGATTCATCTAAACACCACTCTGAATCTTATGGTCCCTAATTTAGATGACATCTGGGGGACAATAGCACCACACAAACTCATCCCTTACCTTTACAAGACAAGCAGCTTCTTTCCATTTTATCTTTAATTTCATTTTACTGGCACCTTAACTTCTATAGCCTTGTGGCAACAAAACAGCATTTTTGGCAATTTGGACCCCATTTCTTTTCACATCTCAAATGACCTAGATAAGAGTAGTGAGAATCATGTTTTTATGACAGCTGTTGCCACTTTTTTTTTCTCACCCAAATCCTGTAGATTAGCACTCCACCCTACAATATTTGGGGGTTCCGAAAATGGCTGTCCAGATACACAGTATAAAAATAGGAGCCACAGTTGCTATGAAAGGACATTTTGCCATGAAGTGCCTGCTGCTGAGAAATTAAATAAGACAAAATTGAGCCAACGTCTACAAAGTCGGAGCAGAAGATTCCACAGGCAGAGACAGACGGGCTCAGGAGCCAGAACAAGTGAAATTGGAACAATTCACAGCAATTTTGTCTCTAACTACATTTCAACAAGTTTCTTCTAGGCCACATCACCTGCGACAGCCAGGAATCAGTTTTCCATCTGTTTGGACTCTTTTGCACTCTAGTCATAAACACATTACATGTTCTTCATTCACTGGCAATTTTGTTTTGTTTTCTTTTTCTTTTTTTAAATTTAAAAAAAATGATTTTAAAAGGACAAGGAAAAAAATGAGATGTTCTGAAATTGTAATAATGGTATTTTTGGCAGAGTCTTCTCTCTTTCATGAGAAAAAAAAAAAAGCTTCAGACAGCCAAGCCCTATTCCACTAAGCCTAGATGCACCTGGAGAATTCTCCAAGTTAGACAACCCTCTTAAGGGACCTGGGGAATCACTCTCCATTAGGAACAACCACAACAAAGGTAAGATTAAAGATACAGATGCAGAGTGAGAAATGAACGAGCCTGTCTGCTTGGAATTGTAACTCATACAAAACATCCACTGGAAAAGCAGATGACTTTTCTCTTTCCTTCACACTCTACATTTCCATTCTCACCACCAGGATGCAATCAATCAGTTTATTCTGATCCCTCATCAACCAAGCTTTGGCACAAGCATCTGGGTTTCCATGAAAGAGGCACCATAATACATGAGGCGGTATAGCAGTTTCAGGTTGGATTTCAAGGTTGGATTTCAGGCCCAATGGCCCTGTTCCCCCATCTCAACAGACCTCCAGAGTGTGAAAGGGGAGGAAGGCCGTGTCCATAGCCACGTAGCCTTGTTATCCTTTCAGAAAGGATATTACATGTCCCAGCATTCTTCCACCTTATTTTTAAAAACACTTTGTCCTCAGGAAAAGGGTGTGGACACGGTTACAGATGGCACGTTGTATTACTTTTGAGGAAAAGCTCCCTATGCTTTTCTAAGGAAAAAGGGAGGCTTAGCTCAAGTCAATGTGCACACTTCATTTGAGTCAAGGGGCCATCATCATGAAGGTGCTTAGTCAGGCTATTGTTTTCACTAACAATTCTTAGGGTTTTTTTTTTCTTGCTTGTTTTAGCTCTGAGGAGTCAAATGTGTAGCAGAGTTGTAAATCATGGAACAGCAACTGGTTAGAAGGAGAGATATTAACTGCATCTTTCACTGAAGTCACAGATATGGCCATCTAAAGTAGGGTACAAGACAAGACAAGATAGAAAGACCTGCACATGGATTAGAGAACAAACGAAAAGTATACGATATCATCAAGGGAGGAAAAGAATTGAACTGGAAATGGGCTGGTCACATAGCAAGAAGAACTGATGGCAGGTGGACCAAGGCAGTCGTAGAATGGATCCCGCTTGATAAAAAAGCGTCCACGAAAGAGACCTAAAACAAGACGGATCGATGAGATCAGCAAATTTTGTGGGCCCAATTGGCAAAAGAAAGCTCAGGACCGTATTGGTTGGAAACATGCTGCAGTGCATAGAGAATGGCGGAGAAGGAGAAGGAGAAGGAGAAGGAGAAGGAGAAGGAGAAGGAGAAGGAGAAGGAGAAGGAGAAGGAGAAGGAGGAGGGGGAGGG
>QLTV01003108.1:3982489-4001434 GCA_003457575.1 Thermophis baileyi | reverse complement strand
GGGTTAGGTGTCCATTTTAGATCTTGCGTTATGGTAGAACCTAGAGATTTGAAGGGCTCTACTGTTGATACTGTGTTGTCTAGTATTGTAAGAGGTGGAAGTATGGGAGGGTTTCTCCTAAAGTCTACCACCATTTCTACGTTTTGAGTGTGTTCAGTTTCAGATTGTTCCGCTCGCACCACAAGGTTAGTTGTTCAACCTCCCGTCTGTATGCACTAAAAACCACAGAGATGCTACAACTCCCCTCACCCATCTATCTCCCCCCCTTCTAGGTCTTTTTGGTACCCTGCCACCCTGTGCTGTCAACCCATCTGACCTTTGCCTTCTCCTTGCTCCCACTGCTGATGAGTGCCTGGTCTGCTGCTGGGCCAGACATCAGGTGCTAAAATGATAATAAAAAGCTAAAAGCAGCCCCAGGGCTGCAATGTGCCAGAAAGTCCCTTTGCAACATGTAAAACCTTCTGGAGCAGAAATATCAGGGCAAGACAAAGGCAGCTGCAATTCAAATTTCCAAGGTTCCCTTATAATCCTGTCTGCTAGGAAATGTGCTGCGTCTAAGGCAGCGATCCCCAACCTTTGTGGCTTGGCTTGGGGGCGGTAAGGGTGTTGAGGTGAACTGGGCCGTGCAAGCGGCAGGCCAGTGTGTACGTGCAGCTCAACTAGCACATGCACGCTGGCCCACTGCTCGTGCGATTTGAGCTGCATACATGTAGGTCGGCCTGCCTCTCACACGGCCCGGTTCCAAATAGGCCTCAGTCCAGCCCGGGGGTTGGGGACCCCTGGTCTAATGGAACTTTACCTGGAAATGGTATTGTCCCTACGACTTCTCTTCTCGCATTATTATTATTATTGATTTATTCAAGACTTATAGCCGCCAATCTCAGCCAAGTGACTCTAGACTTATAAGTCTAACACTATACAACAGGGGTCTCCAAACTTCCCTGGTTTTGTGGACCCGGGGGGGGGCAGGATAGGGGATGGTTCTGTGCAAGCAGCGGGCGGGCGTGCTTGAGAGTTTCATTTACGCAAGCGGTGGGTGGGTGTGCCCGCCGCTCACACAAATGGAGCTTCCTGCGCGAGCGTGCTTGCCCGCCGCTTCTGCAACCGGATTCCAAATGGGCCACAGAGGTTAATTTTAATTTTAAAACAAAATAGAAATAAAAACATCCAAAGATTAAAAAGATATAGCAGCCAAGAGTGTTAGCCAGCCAACACTAAAGCCAAGAAAACAGGCCCTTTAACAACACATTCCAAGTCTCTTGTCCATGCAGCCAGCCAGGTTTTTAAAGCCAACAGGCTTGGGGCCATTCTAATCTCTGAGGTCCATCAACTTCTTATCAATTCTTACCAACCACATAGATTGTCTCTCCATGACAATCTGTCCCTAACTTTATCTTCCGGGTCTTCCAACAGAGCACTCATCACTGCAATGTGCTTGCATGGTGTGACAGAATTGCAGAGTATTAGCTCTGACTGCACAAGCTTTGAAAACAATTGTTTGCTTTGCTGTCCGTCACATTACCTTGCAATCTTCATAAAACTAAGCCAAAGGACACTCCCTATCAGGGGTGGGTTCCTCCCGGTTCGTACTGGGTCGCCTGAACCGGTAGCAAGGCGCTGGTGATGTCATGATGGCGTCGTGGACCCGCCTTGGTCGGTGCCGGTCCGTGGGCGCCATTTTTTTCCGGGAATTTTTGGCAGCTTTTTTTCGTTTTGGGCTGTTTGTGCTCTGCTGCTGCTTTGGAAAGGGCCCTTCCACCCACCCCCAGGTGAAGGCTGTCCTTTATTCTTTGCCCGAAGCACAGCTGATCAGCTCCTCAGCTGTGTTTTGGGCAGATTATAGTCACTGAGCATGCGCGCACACAGAATTGCACCGGGGGAGCGCGCGCGCGCGCGTAACCCTAAGCCACGCCCAGAGTGGTAGCGGAAATTTTCGGAACCCACCCCTGCTCCCTATCCAGAAGTCTCAGATACGATCATTAGCATTAGGTTTGAAATAAAGCACTCTGTGGTAGTAGCAATACCTGGAAAGTGTTTTTTTTCACAGCTGCCATTATCGTAGTCATGCATTAGACAAAGTTGTGGAGAATAATTAAGCAGCTGTTGCATTAGGTTTAAAGGTGGCAGTGTTTGTGGGTGGTAATAGATGGGCGAGACAAATGGTGTGCTCAGATAAAAGTGCAGGTGCTCAACCTACATTTATTGATCTCTATTAAAAGTCAAGATTATTGTAGCATTTACAGTTCTATATATATATGCTGTTTCTTGAACACATGGAATATGATACTGTAGAACAGCAATTTTTCTAAGAATAGTCTTCAGCGTATCTAGAATTAGGATCCACCTCAGTTTACAAAATGCAATAGATGCTGTCAGCCTTCCAAACTAGGACACCAGAGTTATGAATGCAAATACTACTTTCTTGTAGTTACAGTAACAGAATTTTACGAACCTGAATGCCCCTTTATCTTCATGACAACTAGGGAGGGTTATGTCTGACACCCTTTATCAAATTACATTTCTGCCCCAATTCAATTTTTTTATCTAATGTCTTAATAGTGGCTCTTCCTCCTGATTCTCTGGAGGCTTTCCTGAAGCCTGGGGAAGGCAAAAGCGACCTTCCCCCCGCCCTCTGGAAGGCTGAAAATCAGCTGGCCAGCACGCACATGCGCGCTGGAACTGACATAGGGCAACGCCTCGCGTGCCCTCAGATATGGCTCCTCGTGTGCCATAGGTTCGCCATCACGGCCATAGCCTATGTGCAAAGTATCACAAAGCCTATACAGGTAGTCCTTGACTTACTACCCAAATTGAGCCCAGAATTTATGTTGCTAAGTTCAAAATTAGTTAAGTGGAATTTTGCCCCATTTTACTTTTCTTTCCACATTTATTAAGTGAATCACTGAAATTGTTAAATTAGTAACACAGTTAAGGGAATCTGGCTTCCCCATCGACTTTGCTTGTCAGACAGTTGCAAAAGATGGTCACATGATCCCGGGACACTGCAACCGTCATAAATATGAACCAGTTGTCAAATCACATGACCATGGTCACTTTTTTCAGTGCCGTTGTACCTTTGAATGGTCACTAAGTGAACTGTTGTAAGAGTACCTGTAGTAGGCAAAGGAAAGTAAATTAAGATTAACATGTACAGAGTTTACCGTATTTTTCGGACTATAAGACACACTTCCCCCCCCCCCAAAAAAAGTGGGTGGAATTATCTGTGCATCTTATAGACCGAATACAGCCGATTTTGGCCTCCCGGAACCCCCCCACATCCCATTTTCACTGAAAATGGGCCCATTTTTCACAAAAACAGGACGCGTGAAGGGTTTGGGAGGCCTGCAGAGTGCTCCTGGGGACCGGGGAGGGCAAAAACCGGACAAGCGGAGGCAAAAAACTTTTTTTTTCTTGTTTTCCTCTTCAAAATCTAGGTCCGTCTTATACTCCGAAAAATACGGTAATTTTAGTCAAAAGACCCAGAGTTTTCTTTTCTGCTTCTGATCACATGCAGCATCTTTTGTTGACCCCTTTTGGCCAGTAAGAGGCCAGAAAACAGCTGAGGCATAATTTGCTGGTATTTGCTTGTGTATAAGTATAATATTAGTAAGTGTACAAGTATAATATTACAGTTGTTAAACCATGTTTTATAATTTGATTACTCAGTTCATCTACTTCATTAACCTAGTTACTGAATTAACCCATTTTCTGGGTTTGCCCTATTATTCCAAACAATCAATTAACCAAACATGTATTGGGGAAACAGAAGCTAAATCATAACAAAGTAACAAATAGAATTTCTTACTTTAGGATACAGTAGAACAAAATAGTGTTAACCATTAGTTTAGATTCCTGTGCACAGACATGAGCAATTGTTGTAAGTTGCGAAGTAGTGTCCGACCCATTGTGACCTCATGGACATTCCTCCAGGCCTTCCTGTCCTCTACCATCCCCCGGAGTCCATTTAATCTCACGCCGACTGCTTCAGTGACTCCATCCAGCCACCTCATTCTCTGTCGTCCCCTTCTTCTTTTGCCCTCCATCTTTCCCAGCATTAGGCTCTTCTCCAGTGAGTCCTTCCTTCTCATTAGGGGGACAAAGTATTTGAGTTTCATCTTCAGGATCTGGCCTTTATTGCATGAGCAATAAATAAGTTTAATTGGAACTTCACGTCTTTTGTGCCTGACACAAAAGCAAGTGTGATCTTCTCTCGTTGTTGTTTTTTTTTTAGTCAAGAAGGGCGCCAACAACTATACTCTTACTCAAGTGTATTAATTAAATGTGTTTTATTTTACATCATGATGTGAGAACATAACACCTATTTAATAAAGTTTTGTAACTTCACTCAGAATACACTTTTAATGCACAATAAAAAAAGCATTCCATCTTACAAATTGTTTGCAATCCAAATATACAATAGCTTGGAAAACAAATAAGTTTAGAAAAACGAATGCTAATGTAAAAAGACTACTTAAACCTATAAGAGTAGAGTTTCTGTATGGCTCTTCTTTACAGTTTCCTTACTGCGTCATCAATATCAGAAATCTGTTCCTTCAGCTGGCTCCACTGTTCTGGATTTAGAGAGATGCCTGAAATAAATCAAATAAATCCTTGAAAAATAGTATAGTTTCAGAGTCATACTATAACCTTATGGTAATTCAGTTGCAGAATTTACCACTGTTTCTAGGGATCAGCTCCTGACAACCCATAGCTCTATGTTAAGAACATTTCAAATTTAAACATGCATAATATGAAAGACAAGTTGGGGTTAGCTGAATCAGATATTCAGGTGCCTTGCATAACTGAACCCCTCGGTAACTGGCAATAGAAGATAGTGAATTAATTACCAGGAGAAGAAAATGGGTAATGTTTGCATTAATTAATTATATAACTGGACAGAGGGCGTTGAAACAGTAACGAATAACTTGAGGAATACTCCATCTTTAACACTGAATTTTCTGAAAGCAAAACTCATGACACTGCCACAGCTTTCTTTAAATAATGAATACACTCAAAAGTATTGATTCATATCTCCGATTTTCATCAAACCAAGTGTTCACATGAGTTGTCAAAAACAAGATGTCAAAAACAAGCTGTCTGATAAAAGCAGGCAGGTCTTGTAACATTACACTTTGCAGAACACACTGTTTCAAGGTTTCGAGAAATCACTCACATTATTTTCCAACCCTGGTTAAAATGTTTGGACATGCCTTTCACAGAAGGTAAGAGCAATTATATAATTAAACTGTAATAGATTTAACAACATAAGGAGCCCCGAAGTCTTACTTCATGCAGAAATTATGCCAGTTATCATCCAAAGCTAGGTTAATAAGGCAACTTATACCTCCTGTCAAATCAGGAAAGCATCAATTCAGACTGTTGTAACTACCCACAAAACTCTGGCCTTTTCTGAAACAAAACTTCTGATGCTTCCAATTAAAGCTGCACACAGAGTGCAGAACATAAGTAGGAATTATGGAAACAAGTAAATCTATTAATAGCACTTTATAATAATTGGCATCTAATTTTACATTTTGCATTTGGATAGCATATCTAGAAGCATGAAGTGCCTTCTTCAGGCCTATAGCTTGAGAACTGTGATGCGAGATTATAGGCTTTTTTCCAAATATGGAGCTAAATTTTAGAATTACCTTGCCAAATGAGTTCAAAATGAAATTCAACTCACATTGACAACTCAAGTCTTGTGTAATGCTAAAGACAGATGGACAGAGTTGGAGAATATATTCATCTTCTGATTTCTGGAACAAGTGTGATAAGCCAGAAAAAGGCCTAAAATTGCCAATATCAGAGAAATGACAACCTTCCAATAAATCTATGTCCAACATTTCTGAAACAATCTTCAGGACAGACACACCATTCAAGGGAGCAATAGAAGCACCTAAATGTATTCATTTGGCTACTTCATATAAATCAGATGACTGATATGAATCCTTCACACAACGCACAGATTCACATGCCAAAATACGGCTTTTTAATAGATGCCTTTCATAATGGCTAACCAGATAAAAACAACAGAATGAGGTAGAAAAATCAACAGCATTACTTCAGTCAACAAAGCACATACCTGAAAGCTACTCTATGTGTAAACACTCACTTGTAAGTTAAAAAAACCCCAGCATTTAAGAAAAAGTTTTTATCCCAACCAAACTCCTTCCTATTATACAACTGCCCTGCACTGCACTCAGTACTGCACTGTCAAAAGACATACCTGTTGGAAGTCTGTACAAGATTTTTTTATAATTTCTCTTGTAAATTAACTAGAATGCCTTGTATTTAGGTCTGGGGCACATGGGCTTAATATTGCAAATAAATAAAATAACATCTAAATGTTGAAACAGCATATGCAAGTAGATAATTACCTTTTCTGCCAGGTTTCATTTCACCTTCTTGATCCATCCAATATTCTCTAATATCAATTAGGACTTTACCTTTAAAGTCCCGAACATTGACATACCTCATTTTACCAATCTGTCAGGAAATTAGAAAGTTCAATCATTACTTCAATAAGCACACAAAAGTACTTTCTTTAATCACTACTACTATTTTGAATATTCAGCAAAAGTTGTAATTTATATTCTAAAACAAATGTGACCAGACAATGGTATCCCTGTGGCTCCTATATTTTTGGCAGTGTAATTCTCATTTTTTACCTGACAAAAATTCATCCTGTAAACTGTTATGCCCTCCAAAGTGGCTGAAAATTTCAACTCCACCCACTTCCGGGATGTCACCAGATTAACAGTCACATCTCCCTGACATTTGAAAGAGGAAATGATCATATCCAATGTCGATCTGGCTTCAAAACACTGCCTAGCCCATTCTAGAGGTTGGAAGAAGTATTTCTTCTCAATAAAAACATCTCAGAGGAACGTATACTGGCACTGCAGAAAGACAGAATTAGCATTTTAGGGGGAAAAATGTTAAGAAAATTGTTTCAAAATGAAATTTCATTGTTGCATTTTTCAGAAGAGCAGAGTTTCTTTGGGTGGCTTATTACTAAGAAGTGTAGCAGAGCATAAGCATTATGTATTCAAAAATGTTTGTGTTTTACTTAGATGGGGAAAGGCTTCCTTAATTGCTCAAGAGAGAATGCATCACACCAATGAGTCCTTTCAGAAATGAAAATGCTTAAATTTTTTTATTTTATTTTTAAAACTACGTATTTAGCAAGTGTTAATGTTCCAAAACTAATACAGTAACAAGGGGATTTAGAATTGAAGCAGAGAAAATTTAAAGAGTAAAATTAATTGGCCAATCTATCACAATGTCAGCTGGAACCAAAAAGACAGAGTTTTGAACCGGGAGAAAAGTAAAAACAAGAGGGCGTGTAAATAATTTCTAGAAACATTACCGTCAATAAGGTACACAACTATTGGCATTCAATTTCCCATCTTTTAACCACTAAGTACTGGCTTACTTATTTTAGGGCACCACCACGACATGAAAATTTAGAAATGAATGATCAGAAAGCAACAGCTGCAGAACAAATCTCCTGAAACCATTCATGGAGGAAACTATAACATTAACATACTACTACAAAAGTTAGTTGCCTTTATTAGCTATCCTACTATAAAAAGAGGATGAAGAAAACCCTTAGAATCATTTTACTAACCTGACCAAGTTTTACATTGTTGTTTCAGCCCTTTTCTCCTCTTACAACTAGAAACTAAACTGAACTTAACCTTAACTGAACACATTATACAGGTAGACATTGACTTACAACCATTCCGTTTAGTGACCATTCAGTTACAATGGCAATGAAAAAAATGACTTATGACTGGTTTTCACACTTACGGCCCCATAGTCACGTGATCAGTTTTTGGGCACTTGGTAACTGGCCTGTGTTTAGGACCGTTGCACTGTCCTGGGATCATGTGATCACCATTTGTAACCTTCCCAGCTAGCTTCCGACAAGCAAAATCAATGGGCGAAGCCAGATTCGCTTGACAACTGCATGATTCACTTAACAACTGGAGTGATTTGCATAACAACTGACAAAAAGTTCATAAAATGGAGTAAACTTCACTTAACCACCACCTTGCTTAGCAATAGAAATTTTGAGCTCAATTGTGGTTGTAAGTTGAGATCTACCTGTAAGTAAGAGCAAATAAAATACTGATGTTGTCAGGGAAATCAAAATACTCTCAAACAGAAACCATAGCTTGGATATAAGCTCAAACTAGTCAGCATAAGGCACTTTCCTATCTTCAACTATTTTGCATAGAGGAGGCTGGAACTTTCAGTCTTCTGTTTGTTTGTTTTTACAGGTTTTTCTGGCACTATCTGATTTTTCCTCTTTTCCTTAGCATTTAAAAATAAAAAGGGACTTATAAACAAAGTCTACCTTGAATTTAAAATGACAACTCCAAAAATGAATATTCATTTCATTCAAAAATAATCTATATCAATATACCATAACTATGCTGAAAACTTAGACCTCTTTTATATAAATATTCTAATACTTCAGGTTTCTACAACATTGGTGAAAATTACAAACGGGGCATTATATATCCAAAAATTGTTTACAATAATCAATAAGCGCATTATATCATAAAACATGGTCGTAACTCTCCCTGTGAGTTCAAAGCTGCAACTGAACCAAGAATAACCAAAGGATAGATAATATGCTAATCATAAAACCTTAATTTCTAAATTTGATCTCAAATGCATATTTAAGAATATTACCCAAACTTTAATTCTTGTTCCATAAGCAACTACTTACCCAAACCTAAAAATACAAAGTTTAGCATAACCCATTTAAATGTTTGTGTTTTTACCAAGTGAAATCATATTTCAGAATCTAATATTCTAGATCATTGTTGAGTATGTTTTCCCTTTGAGCAATCACATAACAGAGCCTAATTTTTAACTGGAGAGGATTATTTAACCAGCTTCTTTCAGGAATAAACATTTTTACATCAAAGAAATGTCTCCCATTTTCTAGTTGTAACCATTAACATGTAATGCTGTAAAGCACTTGTTCTT
Organism: Thermophis baileyi; assembly: GCA_003457575.1. Taxonomy (NCBI): domain Eukaryota; kingdom Metazoa; phylum Chordata; class Lepidosauria; order Squamata; family Dipsadidae; genus Thermophis; species Thermophis baileyi. The sequence goes on along the minus strand of QLTV01003108.1, from coordinate 3,992,428 downwards.
ACAGAAAGCTCCATTCCTTCCTACAACTAGGCCAGGGGTTGGCAACCTGCGGCTCTGGAGCCGCATGTGGCTCTTTCATCCCGCTGCTGTGGCTCCCTGTCGCCGGTTGGCTCCACAATTGATAGAGCTTTCGGTTAGGACAGGTAGACGAAAAAGGACGCCACGCTGGGAGACTCTATGGTGGGGGAACTGGACTTCCAATCCGCTCCAGAATTGAACGGGGGGCTTCCGGTTAGGACCTTTGTGGCTCTTTGAGTATTTAAGGTTGCTGACCCCTGAACTAGGCCAACACAACTTTTGATCATCCCTAAGCTCTGCCAAAAGGCGGTGCGCTTTACAAAATTGGTTGAGAAACAAATTTTGCAAGATTTTGCAACCCTAACCCTAAAGCTCTGGGGCATATACAGCTTTTTTCCCCTTTCAAGAGTCACAATAATGCTAGGGAATGAGGGCAGTACTGTATTCCAGGTGTGAGAAAATTCTCCTATTATCTTGAGTGCATGCAACTCCATACACCCTAGTTGGTCGAATATTGGGAACATGTTAGCTTGCAAAGTAATTTCTGGATAGAAATCCTCCCTTGCTTTGAGCATCCTGGAAATGAAACTGGGTTTAGTTGTACTTGTGGCACTCTGTCCAAAATATGCTAAATTGAACCAACAAAGTAGGATATAAAGATGTGGCAGAACCAAGGATAAAGAAACATGAGAGGCATGTTGCTATAAACTAAATTTAACTGTATTTTCCTATCATGCTTATTTCCTTTGGCTTACTATTTCTAGCCATTTCTTGTACTTTGTAAAAAGTTATTTACTGGGTATATATGTAAGTGGAACATTAATTGAGCTTATGGGCACTTTAGCAGTCCCATATTACCAAGTCCAGAAAGCAAGGAATAGATGCGTTCCTCCAAACAGGGGAATTACAAAGTACACATCATGCTAACCCAGATTTCAAGTTACCTGAAACATATTCTCATCTCTGTTGCTACTTTGCACAGAGGAGGCGGCACCTCTGGAACTTTCACCAGTCTTCTGTTTCTTTACAGGTTTTTCTGGGGCTGTCTGTTTTTTCCTTTTTTCCTTGGCATTTAATAATAAAAAAAGAAGGACTTACTGGAGAAGTATTAGTTTCAGTTCACACAACTAGATCTTTTCCCCACAGTTATATGAGAATGAAGAGAGGGATTCCAAACCCGAATATTAAGCCTCTCTGCTTCTACTAAATGTTACAGCAAGGCTACACATTATTTCCATTTCTACAGCATGACCTAGAATTGAGGCTTAAAATAAATCTAATCTGCTAAATAGGACAGCAAGATAAACTGGTTGAAATTAATTTTAAATCATATTTCATAATCTGTAGTTAAGCCACAGATACGTTACAATTGAACTAAATTTTGGTTTATTGCTCTTCAGTTACAAGAGAAGAAGAAACGTGGGCCAAATCCTCCAGTTGGTTTCATTTCTTTTCACAAAAGGAGTCCCAACTTATAATCTTGAGTTGCAAGTATAAGGTTACTATCTCCCAGAAGTGATCTTACAAAATAAAGCCTAGTTTATCTATGGGAAAATATTTAAATAAGAATTTGAAAAACAAAAGGCACTATGTTCCAATTATAATCACATTTATTATATCTAGAGAAGATAGGCCTGAGCACAAATCTGGAAGTGGAAGGTTTTTATCTGCAGAACAGTTATGAATGGGAAGGAGGTCAATTAACCTCTTTCTACAGTGGACTATGAAACAGAATGTAAATCTACTTACTGACAGCAGATGATTTGCATGCTGAAATTTAAAAGAACACAGAATATTAGTATCCCATTATACAGTCTATTTAGATTAGCAATCAGAATATTTGTCATAAAAAAGGCCAAATACTTAACAAAGGCAGAAATCCATCTCATGTCTTGTTCCAAGCTTGCTTTAAAAAAAAACCCTTTGAACTGCAACAGCTCTTTGAATTAGGCTACAGTTCTCCATATCCATTCAGCAAGAGTATTTTAGAATTTTATTTTAAACTGAATCAACAGACTCAAGAATTTTGAATAAGGTAAAGTCAAAAACAAAGCATTTCTAATCAAGATTAGAAATGTGATTCCAAGAATGACACTTTCAACTTAAACCATAAAAAATAGCACATGTAGTAAATATCAGCAAATATTTCTTACATAACAGCAAATCATTTTAATTTCTATTTTAATAAAAAGTACAGTTTAATTGAAGTATTTTTCTGCCAAAAGAATATTTATATGGTTCGCTTCATTTGTAGCTTTTAAACATCAATCCAAAGCCTTGGTTCTTCGGGTTAAGTTTATGGTTAGTAAGATAATTCAAAAAGTGTTTTATGTAAAATAATCACCGCTGTATCAGCATCTGAATCACTGCCAGATGAGCTTGAAGACACAAGTTCCTTTGATTTAGGCATTCTAGGAAGAAAAAATGCATTGAAAAATTAGCATGTTTCCAACAAAATGAGACTATTTTGTTGGGACTATTTTGCTTGCAAATATGCAAGCATGCATTATCAAGTCATTCCTTCCACCACTGTGATAATCAAGCATTCATACTTTGAAGTTCCATTAAATCAACAAAGGTAGTATGATGTAATGGTTAACATATTAAACTAGGAGCTGGGGGGGGGCACACACCAGTCCATCCACAGAAGCTCATTGGCTGACTCTCTTTATCCCACCTGCCTCATAGGGCTGTTTTTCTAGAGGAAAAATAGCAAGGAGCAATTTATGGCACCTTAAGCACTAAAATGAAAGATGGGTTATATAGGTAGTCTTCAACTTACAACTGGTTGATTAGCAAAGTTATGACAGACCACCCAAAAGGGACTTACAACCCAGTTTCAAAGTTCCAATGGTGTGTGTGTGTGTGTGTGTGTGTTGCAGTTACATATTTCTAGCACTTGGCAACCAGCCTGCATTTACAGCCATTTGCAGCATACTGTGGTCATGTAACCACAATTTATATTGCTTTTGCTGAAAACCGGCATTTATGCTGGGTTTTTGGCAAAAACAGCCCATAGCAAATAATGAGTTCGCTTAACAACTGTGGCATTCACTTAACAACCATCGCAAAAAAAAGTCATAAAAACATGTCGGGTCACATTGTGATTCACTTTACAAGCGTCAAAAATTATGAAAGTAATGAGAAGGCTCCATTATAGTTCTAAATCAAGGATTACCTGTAATTTCTAGTAAATACCAAAATAATATTTAAGGATTAGGATACCCAGCTTATTTTAGCATTGAGGTTGTATGAACAACAAGGGTGCAGTTCAAAAAAAAAGATTTAGTTAGGCACAGGTTTTCCATTTCTTAAGTAATACCTACAATTCCTTCTTTCCCCCATGTTTTTCATTCTGTATTATAAAGACAGTGTATCTGTATGTCTCCAAAACTTTCTGCATCACTGCATCATTACGTGGCTGATTGTCAGAGGATGAAGACATTCCAAAGAATCTGGAGACACACAGATATCCCACCTTTATAGTAAAGAATGAAAAAATGTGGAGAAGAGAAAAAGAGTAGATCAAAAGGTTGTGAATATAAATATATAATCAGGGTATCCAGATTGACAGAACAGGTAGAGTACAGGAGGTGGGCTTCAAGCGCAAGGCTAAAAATAAAAAAGCACATCTGAAAAGAGAGTGCTAGGAAGGAACCATAGGCAAGTTTTATACTCTCCACTTTGTTTGAGATATAATCTCCACTAACAGAGTCCTATAGAAAAATACTATTTGCTTTAAGAATAAAAATGTCTTTTATACAGTACTGATTGTATTATACTTTAATATAATTGTTTATATTGCACGCTATCATGATGAATAATTACGACTTTCTTTACTTCCCTTTTTAGTGTTCTTGCCTGAAGAATTCTTAGAAATTCTAAAAAGCACAATATTTAACTTCAGTAGTCTGATAAAGATTTTGCCTTAATATGGACTTTGAATTTTAAACCCTAACACTGCATGATAATCACATTTGTTTTTTTTTTATGAGAAAAGAAACATGCAACAGAAGAAAAAGACTAAGACATCAAAATTTCAGGATAACAAAGTTATAGGAGAAAAGCATATTTATATATTTAGAATACAAGAACAGATTAATGGAGAACATTAAAGAACTGTGTAATAATGCAGAGTGAAAAACAATTAATAACAAATAGACAAAAATCTAATAATTGCAAAAGAGTTCTTGTTCTCATGCTTTCTTTTAATTGTAAAGAAAGTGAAAATGATTCTACTGTACATCCCTGCAAAATATAACCTGTCATTAAAACAGGCATGCAAACCAAAGTGCCAAGTAAGTACTCTGGGACATAATAGCAAAACCATAAAATAGCAGTTATAGAAGTATAATTATGCTTGAGTTGGGAAGTGGCCTGCAACACTGAAGTGTAAAACACAGACAGTAATGAAGGTATACTCACTCGTCCCATTCAGAGGTTTAATGTACTTTCTGATGTGTAAGGTTTTCTTATAAAAATATATTAATTCATTAATGCAAGAGTATTCATTACTTGGCACAAGCGTTTGAAAACCCTTCCATCAACATTCTCATCTCAAGAATTTCATTTCATTTCACTTCCTCTTTCCTCTTCCTCCTTTTCCCCAAACATTAGCAGACATGTACTGCTAATATACAAAGTCAACTGGAGTTCATAAACATGTACGCCAATCCTATCAATCCTTAAAACCAATCCTTAAAACTGTCACGCAAGGCCTGAGCCAAATGAGATGGAACAGCCCATGAAGAAGTAAATAACTGGAGACGAGACTGAGGCCACATCGCTCACTCTTAAACTTTTTTTTTTTTTTTAAGTCAGGACCCCATTTTGAAAAATTATGGAGAATCCAGGACAGTTTGTACAGGTTATACTTGATATTTACCATATCAAAAATTAATATTTCTCTCATTTCTCACAATTGTTTGAAGGGTTTTGGATACTGCATTATATTCCAATGTAGGCTGGCAAATCATTTTGGTTTCGTAGATCCCCGAGACGCCCAAAAGCCTCCTTGGATCACACTTTTTAGAAACAGGGCTCGAATTGGAAACAGACCCCACAAACGGACAGAATGGCATTAGTATCCTAGTATGATTTATGTTGATTGCTTATTTAGTATCCATGACTATCACTAAGTGTTGTGTCTAATGTTTAAATGATGGATGTATTTTTTACAATGACTATAACGATCTATCACTATTGTTGTAGGTACACTGAGAGCTTATGCACCGGAGACAAACTCCTTGTGTCTAATCACACTTGGCCAATAAATAATTCTAATTCTAGTAGGCACAGAGGGGTTTGGAAGTTGTGGGAAGGGGGAAAGGGTCCAGTAGCGAGCGCGGGCACAGAAGCAACGGGCAGCACGTGTCCGCCAACCGGGCTCCGCTATGACAACCGGACCCAGCCTCTGCCCCCCCCCCGAGGCCCGCAGGTAGGAGGGCGATGCAAGCAGGAGCGAGCAGGCGAGGGAGAGCGGAGGGGCCACTGGAGCCGAGGCGGGGACGGAAAAGGCCCGCCAGCACTCCGCCTGAAGGGGTGATGGGGGAATCCCCCTCAGACCGGCCGGGAGGGGGCGGATCCCAGCCGCCATTTTCTCCCTCCCTTCGAATGCCTTCGCTGCCCCCCCCTCCTTGCCCAACATGGCAGGTTTCCAGCTAGAAACGGGGGAAGGCGGGTCCGGACGGGCCCCTTCGCCGGCTCGTGGGGATCCGCTCGTTCCCCACCACACCTTCTCTGTACGGAACAATCCCCTTCTTTTCCCCGGCCTTTTCTGGGGAACTCCTTGAAGGCAACATGGCGGCCTCGACGCTCCGCTGCGCGAGGCAGCCAGCACTCCATTCCCGCCTCCCTGACAGAAAGCCGGCGGGGGGGGAGGGGGAGGGAGGGAATTAAAGGGAAGCGCGCACTCACATTCCACTCGAATCCTTCCACTCCGGTCTTTCTAACGGCTCCCGATCTCTCAGTAGTCCCAACGCTCCCGGAAAAACGGAAGTGACGTTTGTTAACAAGCCCCACCTGCTCCTGACCACCACGTGGTGGTGAGAAGGATGCCCGCTCAATCGCGCGAGAGACGCGCTGTAGGAGGGAGGGTCGCTCGGGTGCTGCGCTTCTATGATCTTCCTCAGTTGTTTTCGCTTCGCCCCTTCATTAAAGCCGCCTTTCCTGATAAGGCAACCCCGCGAGGTTCTGAAATTAGTCATCGTACCTTCGGGTATCGTGGTGGCATCTTCGTTCACTCCATCTGTAGGATGCACCTGTACATACGGTACTAAGATCTGTCTGAGTCGTTTGCTTTTTGCATACTGTAAAGACAGAGCCGCCTCCGTGAGTTTTTACGCTCCTAGTTAACCAGCCAGCAAATTTCCATCCCTTTGTAGCTGCGTTTTGGGAAAAGAGGGGACTTCACACTACCTGCACTGGCAGAGTTTCCACTTTGTTGGTTGTTTATTGAATAAAGCACTGGGTTTAAAGAGCACTCGGAGACTTAGTGCAATATGCGAACTGGCCATTTTCTAGCAAATATATCTAATTATACTATCACCTTACACTTTTCTTTGATTAATTCCAGAGCCTTTCAGACTATATATAATTCTAGTGGTGTCAAGGCTGTTAAGCACAATCTTCATCCCAGAGTTTTCAGGGTCCTTTTTTCAGTTCAAAAAATGCCATTTCACACAAATGCTGTAACCTGGTCCAATTGGATGATTTTCAGGTCTGCATTGTGTTCCAGCCACCTTTGCTTTGGTCGTCTGCGCAGGCATTTGCCATCAATGTTAAAAGTGATAGGGTAGGCAGTGCAAGCAATAGTGGAGTGCTGCTCCTAGAATGCGGCCCATAGCACTGTAGGTGCTTTTCCCACATTTTCTTTGTTATTGATGCAATATCCATCTGCTGCGGGACTATATCATTGCAGATGTGATCAAGAAGAGAAATGTTCAATGACCAATGAAACATGCTTATCTCTGTGGCATATAAAACACAATTAGCTTACTTGATTTTGTGGCTTGTAAATCACTTTGTAAAGAATAGTGCTTTGTATGAGCAGAATTAATCCGAATCCAGAATAAAATAAAGGGTCACAATTGCTAATCAGAATTGTATTATTTTTCATGGAGAATTAACAGGCCCTAGATCCAAACTATGGTCCAGATTTTCTCTCTTGATGAGAAACTGAATATACAGGACATTTATCATTTGGGTCTTTGCTGTGACTGACCTATGCTCCAAAACATTAACTATGGACATCTAAAATTAGAACCAGCAACCATGTCAGGTGTTGGAACCTGCAAGGGAACCAGCTGGCTTTTGTGCCTAAAGTGGGACTATAACTTATAAACTCCTGGTTGGTCGTTAGACCATTACATTAACCACTAGATCAAACTAGTTCTTTGTAAATGGTTTCAATGCTGAAAGTTAAGCTTCCACAGAGAAATTATTGTTGAAAAATACATGGAAGCATTATTGCTATGGTACTGGCACATGTTAAAATTAGAATGCAGAAATACGTAATAAATAACATGGAGTAATAAAGTGAGATCTGCTAATAGCATATTTATTCATTTGACATATTTGTCATAGAAACATGCTTTTAACTGGGCCATTTCCCTAGCGCACCGTTTCTTAAAAGGACCCTCTTACAGGTCCATGAATTCAGAATTATTTGCCAGACTATGTTGAAAAATAATACAGTATTAAAATCCTCTCAAACAATTGTGAGAAGTAGTGGTGCCAGAGAATTGATAAATACAAGCCATACAAATAAAAGCTCTTCTAAGGTCTTCCATATTTTTTAACAGTGAGAATTGATCCTAAAAGGAAAAAAAATTAAGAAACACTACTTTAGACCAGTGGTGAAATCCAATTTTTTTTACTACCGGTTCTGTGGGCATGGCTTGGTGGGCATGGCAGGGGAAGGATACTGCAAAATCCCCATTCCCTCCCCACTCTTGGGGGAAGGATATTGCAAAATCTCCATTCCTACCCTACTCCAAGGGAAGGATACTGCAAAATCTCCATTCCCTCCCCACTCCTGGGGGAAGGATATTGCAAAATCTCCATTCCCTCCCCACTCCTGGGGGAAGGATATTGCAAAATCTCCATTCCCATCCCACTCTGGGGCCAGCCAGAGGTGGTATTTGCCGGTTCTCCGAACTACTCAAAATTTCCACTACCGGTTCTCCAGAACCTGCTGGATTTCACCCCTGCTTTAGACCATAGAGACAACTTGTTCAGAACAACAGGAACATCATGAGCCACATTTTAGTGAATCCTCTAAAGCAGGGGTCCCCAACCTGTGGGTTGCAGCCCACTACTGGGGCATGGCCTGTTTGCAACCCACTTATGCAGCCCAGTTCCCCTCTCTCTCCCCCCAGCCGAGCCGCCGAGCCACAAAGGTTAGGGACCGCTGCCCTAAAGTAAGACCTGTTTTTTTTAAATACTCCCTAAACCTATCCCAGCCACACACATAGTTACAACCATTCATTTAGTGACCATTTGAATTTACAACAACACTGAATAAAGGGACTTACAACTGGCCTTCATATTTACAACCATTGCAGCATCCCTGTGGTCACATGATCCAAATTTGGTCACTTAGCAACCAGCATGTATTTATGACAGTCATATGAACTTACTTTGCGATTTTCCCAGCTGGCTTCCAACAAACAAAGTAAATGAAGGGAGCTAGATTTAGTTAATGACCATGTGATTCACTTAACAACCAGGGTGATTCACTTAATAATTGTAAAAAAGTTCATAAAATTGAAAACGAATCATTTAAGAACCGTCTCTCTTAGCAACGGATGCTCCAGTGACAGTCCCAATTGCAGTTTAAGTTGAGGACTACCTATATCGGGTCAGCAATCTTAAAAGAGCCACAAAGGTCCTAACTGGAAGCCCCCTGTTCAATTCTGGAGCCAACCGGAAGTCCACTTCCCCCGCCATAGAGTCTCCTCCTAGCATGGCATCCTTTTTCCTCTGCCAACTAGAAGTCCGGTTCCCCCACCATAGAGTCTCCTAGCGCGGCATCCTTTTTCCTCTACCTGTCCTAACCAAAAGCCCTATCAATTGTGGAGCCGACTGGCAACAGGGAGCCGCAGCAGAGGAATGAAAGAGCCACATGTGGCTCCAGAGCTGCGGATTGCTGACCCCTGACCTATATGGTACAGCCCTAGCCAACCCTTGCAATCCTGAATGTTAAGTGTGGCCCTCCTGCTGCTGGAAGGATGCTCATCACAGATTAAGAGCAATTGTTTTCAGAATCCAGTATAAATTAATAATAAAGACCCAACTTGCTGACACCTCTTCAAAAACTGATTATCAGTGCAAGGAATGCTGTATATAAACCTATTGTACTTTATTCCCCTCCAAACTTATTTAATGTGGTTTGGTTGAAGCTTAGAATGTTGCAAGAATGTCATCATTTATATAAGTGATCATTTAATGCGTTAACCAACCCAGACATTTTTAATCAACCATGTTTCAACAAGCTATGACTTAATACAATGTTAGCATGAGATATATATATCATGCATCCGCAAGACATTTTTCTTCAGATAATCCGCTTGCATGCGGAGATGCAATTACACCTAATGAAAACTACATTTCCCAGGTGGCTTCACGCATCCACGCTACGATCTAGCGTAAGTAACCCTGCAGACGAACTACATTTCCCGCCGGTCTTTTCTCGCCCGTCCCAAGCAGCGCATGCGCTGCGGCGAGGCCTGGATCCTTCACATCGCAGTTGGAACCGTGTCGGTGGATGGTGCGAACGGGTACTGGCGAGGCGGCTTAGCGATCGCGCGCGACGGCCAAAGACTGTGACCGATAGACCGAGACAGTTTTCAACCCCGCCGCCATTTCGGTCAGCCCGGCTCCATGATTCCCATATGCCCGGTAGTCTCTTTCACCTATGGT
>QLTV01003108.1:3933251-3982445 GCA_003457575.1 Thermophis baileyi | reverse complement strand
TGTTTCTAACGAGGCCTTTTCCTCTCCCGTCCTGCACGCCATGTCGTCGCTTGCAGTGCCCAGCCGGCTGGGGGAAGATGCCAAAATGGCCACCGGCAACTACTTCGGATTCACCCACACCGGGGCCGCCGCTCAATATAGGTAAAGGCGCTTCGGTCTGTGGCGGGAGGCCTGGGAGAGAAGGCGGCTGACCCCGCCCCGGCCTCGTGTGGGGCTGTTGGTGCTGGGCACGCGGAGGGCCGCGCGGAAGGCGCAGGCGCCCGAGAGGGGCAGGCTGGCTCCGTCTCGCGCGGCCGGTCGTCCTCGCCGGCATGTTTCGGAGCCGGCCGAACCCCTTCCCCCCCCCCTTCCTCCTCCAACTCAGTCAGGATTTGGGGACCGTTACTCACCCCCGCTGTCATTCATCCGTCCCCCACCGGGGGCCGCGAGCAGGGAATGCAGCACAGCCGAGGGATGCTATGGGGATTCTCCGTCGCTCAACCCCACGTCCCTGTAGCCCTTGAGCAGCTTAAATGGCGACGGGCTTCCGACCCGAAGGCGCTTTGCCCAAGTTCTCCCGAAGTGCGTTTCTTCTCATTGAAGGTCAAGGAACTTGGGTCCTCTGTGCCTTTTGGTGTATACCTTAAATGGCTTTCTCGATTTATTTATGCGTGACCCTTAATACTAGCAAGTGACTGGCGAACGATCTTAAAAATAAAAAAATTCCCACCATGAATACAAAAATTGAAATGTGGAGTCCTTGGAGCTACCACCTCAGGCCATCAAGCAGTAAACACCTGAGGAATTGCCAAGGAGAAAGCAACACCCCCACCATCACTGACCGGGCAAGCTACTTTATATAAATCAGTGGTTCTCAACCTTCTTAATGCCGCGACCCCCGCTCCGCCACCGCGACCCCCTCCCCGCGTGTGCGTGTTGCCAGTCACCAAGATGGTGGGCTAGCGCGCGCTTAGGCGACCCCTGTGAAAGGGTCGTTCGACCCCCAAAGGGGTCGCAACCCACAGGTTGAGAACCGCTGATATAAATGGAGGAAATCCCACTTGTAGTTATGAAGATGTTATTTAGCTGGGTAATGTAACGTCTACATGAAAACAACCAAGCTCCAAGAACACTAAAGACTCCACAATTCAATTCTGAGCTACGGATCTTTCTGTTCTTAACATAAAAATACACCGTATAAAATCACTGTTTCTCATACCATTCCAGGAAGAATACAATACAAAACCAAAGTTCTGTACTTTTGAACGGTAGTCCATGTCTATGCTGAATTAATTTTCAGCAAGTTCAGCTCCCCCCAATAAAAATTTTGGTCTTATAAATTATAAAAATTTTTACACATACTTTGGAAAGGCAGCTTTTTATTTGAAATAGAGTGGGACTGGAATATCATACTTTGTGTTCCATGTACATAAAATATATATGCAGGATAGAATTGTTTATGTAAATATGTTTATCATTTGTACACTTAGGCAAGTATTCAGTTAAAGAAAACATTTTCTAATAGTATATTTGTAAATATCTCCATACTTGAAGTCTTAAATCACAAAAGGGGGTGGGGGACTTCTTAAAACTGGGTCTTGCTCCATCTTTATGAACGCTAGGCAAGCTGATGAATGCAGCATTTATTAACTACTACTACTCATTTCTCCTTTTGATACTGGCATTGTAAAATGATGGTAACAAATACTTTGTTTCATTTATTTATTAATCAAATTTATATAGCTGCCCATCACATCAAACGTGACTCTGGGTGAGGCAAAACAATCATATTGTGCCTATCCTCTGGAACCTGTGGTGATTGCAGGATAATTTATTTTCCTGTTATACTTATAATAATGGTGGCAATGTTTTACAATACAAGTATTTCCAAGTTCACAATGTTTCATGCTCAAAACACACATAGTATGGTCAGAATACTAATATCAGACCAGACCATTTCAAGCTTCAGCCATTTTGAATTTGAACTATTTTGTATACATTTCACAAAAACTCAAAAGGTAGATTGGGATTGGGATGAGAAGTATCAACTGGCATAAAGTCAGCAGTCAGCTCAGTTATTGAATCAGGACTTGAAGCCAAGCCCTTCTAGTCCAATTTCTTAAGCTCTACACTACCTTGTCTCTATACATGTGTATGTCCACAGAATTTCAAACAGCCATTTCTTTTTCAAATGGTTTATGCATTTTAATTATTATTTTGACTTGGCACGTGACCCAATGAAGCTCACTGCATTCATTTGAAATAAATCTCAGAACTGGCCTCCTTCAGCATTTAGCAGATCTTTTATCTTATGTTTAGTTTAATTCATCAATATTCAATTATTTATTTAGCTTTTCTCATTTGATTTTTCTGAAAGTTGTAGCTATATTTTGCTGCCCATATCTCAAGACATATATACATCAATATCTTTATAAAGATTAATATTTCATACCGTAAACCTCTGGTTTAAATTTCATATAAACAGAGAAAGGTGAAATAGAGAAGCAAAGCAGAAAATACAAAATAAGAAAAAAAATCTTAATTCAGTGGCATTTAAAGAGCAAATAATTAAAATAACCGAAATGTGTTAAAAATAACACATTAATATGCATAATAAGTAAAACACTTGTCATAATTTTATAATTTCATAATAGTTATTTTAGAAACAGAAGGGCAATATTTTTTTCTCTCTCTCCATTGAGATTCACTGAATTGTATGGGCAATTTGCTAAGGTGAAGCCTGAAACTGAATGACTTCTAGAGACCCAAGAAATTACTTATAGTAAATTATATATTAAAATCTGATATCCACAGTAAAAGAAAAGTATCTAAATAATCTTGAACATGCAGTGTGGTGGTCAGTCTCTCCTGTGCTTAAGAAATAAGGCATTTTATTAGGAAAAATTCTGGACTATGTAGTCAGATGAAAGTATCATGATTTTAAGTTGTAGTTGGGTAAATACAATGATAGCATTAGTAATTTCACCTTAGTTCATGAAGTTTTCTTCATGTACATTTGAATATATTTTTTAAATTTGAATTTGGGGTAAATTAAAGGAAATTGCCTTGTAAGTTTTTTTAACTGAATGTTGACAAAACTTTACTTTTTTTGTTTTATAGATTTTAGAAGTATAACACTTTTACTTCTAATATAAGATATTAGAAGTGAAAGTGTTAAATAGTATTTAACAGTTGACCCTGGGAATATTTACAGTAAACACATGTTTTATTTATTTACTTACTTTTATGTTTTTACTCCACGTTTTACTACAGACTATTAAAAGTGTATGTTTTTAGCTAAAAATAATCTGAGTTTGAAAACAGCTTTTGTTCACACAGAGGATTGTTGATTATGCAATAAGATAATCCTTTGCTAGTTAGTAATAAACAAATATGTGTTAATCACTGTAGTAATTTCTTCTGGTTGCTTGCTCTAATTACCAACTATTAAAATAACTAGGAAATCATTTGGTTAAAATAAACAAAAAGTTAATATGTTTCTATTGGTTTTATAACTGTTTTCTTGGTTTATTACTCACTTAACAAATTGGGATTTATTCTTGGGTTATGATTCTTGGCTTGCTGCGAAGTGATAAACTAGAAATTTATCTTTGGAGGTAAAGCTACTTGATAATTACCACTTTGGCTTAGCTGCTCCTAGTGGCAGCAGGAGCAAATTGCAACTATTGAGCAATATATCTTTCTTGGCTGGTATTCATTAGTCATAATTATGGCGTATTGAATTCAAACTGACCAAAAATAGATCCTGGATTTTTGTTTGATTTCCTCTTTGCTTTAAAATTTTGCTTTTCATAGACTTCTGAAAGGCTTTGGAAGAGAGGACAAAAAAGTTCTGTGTTTAAGGAACATTCTGCACATGTCTTTCAATTCTGGCATTAAAATTGGAGTGCTGCCTTTGTATTTCTGAAAAATAATATGGAAAACTTTCAGTATACTTCCTTTGATCTGGTTTCTGGTTTCTATCACAGAAAAGGAAGAAAGTTCTTTAGAATTCTGTAGGAATTGGAGACTTACATTTTAGAGTACATGAATATTCTGTTCCATGTATAAGAATCCAGTGGATATTTTTTCCAATCATCAAATTAAAATTTGGATTTTCAGGTTGGCAAAACTTCCCGATGCATGTTTCATTTATTAGTGTACAAACCCAAAATTCTTTTTCCAGTTCCATAATTATTAGAAAATTGCTATTGTTAATAGATTCTCCTTGTCATGTAATTATATTATGCTGACAGTTTAATCAACTGAATTCCTCATTACAGATAGTCCTTCACTTACAACCAGTCCTTTAATGATCGTTCAAATTTACAATGTAATAACAAAGCATGCGACATAAAACATTGCATTGATCCCTCTCCCCATTGTGGTCATGTGATCATGAACTGGGTGCTTGGCAACCTGTTTGCACTTGCAACCAGTTGCCAAGCGCCCCACAATCTTGTGATCACCATTTCAGTCTTCTCTGCTGGCTTCCTCAGAAAGTCAGTGGGGAAGCTGGCAAGAAAGGTTGCAAGCAGCTGCTGCCTGCTGAAGAATTTCCCCTCCCCTCCATGCATGGTGAGGGGGATTGGACATGTATGGAAAGAAACCTGTGTGCTGGGCTGGAGAAACAAAGCTTGCATCTTTGCAATTCCTGCATTATTTGTCCAACCCAGTGGACAAGTTCTCTTCCATACACATCAGGGAAGGGAACTTCTCGGAAGGATTGCAGAAACAGATCATGTCCCGTGGAGGTAAGGGGAACTCCTTCAAACGGCTGCAGAAATGAAGCTTAGCTCCTGAAGACTTGAGCTTCATTTCTGCAGCCTGCTGTAGGCATTTCTTTCTGCCCATAGGGAGGACAATAAGAAATTCAGGCAGCTCTTTTGTTTTGTCGCTTAACAGCTGTAACTGGAAGAGCTGGAATTTTGTCCGTTGAGTGAAGTTATACAAGCATCTCGCTTAACAACTACATTGTCAACTACTCAGATTCTGGTTCCAATTGTCATAAGTCAAGGACAACTTGTATATATTCTGAATTTTGTACTCAGTAGAAAACAATTATTGATTTTGATTGAGGGTTTTTTGTTTCTCAGATAGGTTCTAATTTGAATTTCTCAGAATTACTTAGAAACCCTAGAAAAAATTTACTTAGATGACAGTTCTTCATGCAATTATACCACAGTAGGAATACATTCAGTAGCACGAGGTAGGCAGCCTTCTTGGGGTAATATAAAATGGCTGCTGGAGGGAAAGAGTTTGAATGTTTAGCAGGACCCTTTCTGGGAAGAAAAAATGTTTAAGAGCCTACTTACTCCCACACAGAACATTTTGCATTATGTAACAATTCATTCTTATGTTTTGTCTTATACTGAAGGAAAAAGGGAAGATTCAAGGTCCTGTGATCCCACAATTGGCTTGTTTGTTTGCTTTTACATTCTTGCATCATGGTGATACAGTGCATTAGCCATTGACACACCAGGCTCTCATTCCATTTCTGCTGCACGTGGGTGGATGGGAAAGATAATTAAGCAGATTTTCAAAGACTAAGAAATATGTTAGATGTTTTTAAAAAATTGCCTGTTTGGTAGATATTTATTGTTGCTTTAAATTTGTTACTGTTCTTGTTACTACATTATATATAGTACTTTATTTTTCATACAATAACTCAAAATGCAAAATGTATTAGGACTCAAATAATGCAGGAAGTTATTTTAATTATTGCTGTATTCTTCCTGAATTGTGTTTAAGTAAATAAATCGTTACTTTGCTGGGTTCATTGTTATGAATTGTATTTCTACAGGTAGCTGAGGATGAAAAAAGCACACTGTTGTTACTATTTGTGGATTTTCTGAGTAGAATCATATTCCTTGCAAACAATATCAGTTTTCCTGGATCATGGTGATTTAAGAGTAGTTTGGCATTTTTTAAAAGATTAGTTTACAAGACTATGTTTAAATGCAGATAGTCCTTGCTAATTGGGACCAGATGTAACTGAATGTGAGAATGTCATTGGGGTGGGAGGGGGACACATGCTGGGTAGAGAACTGATCAGATAAAAGGGAGAAGAGTTTGCAATTGAATAATTGGTAGAGAAAGAAACTTAGAAAGGATCTAGCTTAACTAATCAATAGGTAAAAAGAAACAGCAGCAGATTTGTACTTTCAAGTCTTGCAAGATTCTGTTAATGTAGCCTTATAGTAAAGTAGAATTAGCTCATTTTGTCATGTTTCCTGTCTGGTCTACTTGGGAGACTGACAGAAACGCCATAGTTAGGTAACACATCATAATTTTAAAAACCACATGACAAAGCTGCTTAGCAATAGCAGTTTCGGCAGTCCCCCTTACTGTTGAAGGACCTTCCATGACTACAACCTGCAGCTTCCTGCTGGATTCCCCATTCCCCTCGCATCTTGGAAGCCAACAAGGAAGGTCACAAATCACAAAGTATAAATGAATAAACATATAATTACCTTTTTAGGAATAAACATTTTATTTCAAACCATTGTATTCAGTGATATGGTGATATATTTCTAACTGCTAATAGCAATTTAAGGCATCTTCTGTATAGCAGTCTGCAAATAACTTGGTCCCATGCCATGCCTTAAAGTAACTACCAGTAACTAGAATTGAACCTAGAGGCATATTTGTAGCCACCACAGGATACAGAACTATCAGGAACACTTGTGAATCAATCAAATGCTGTAGTTACCTTGCATATCTTAACTTAAAAGACAGAATATATAAATACCTTATACTTTTATTAGTTAAATAATTTTGTCCCCTTGTTCTTTGGAAAGATATTTTAAAAACTAAAACAAACCAAATGTTTATACTTCAATGTAGGTTTTGTACAAAGACAGTAAGTCTGCAGTTTTCATAATTTATCTGTTACCTTAGTAATTCTTCACTGAATTTTGTCAGAATACAGGTGGTCCTCGTTTAGCTGCTTCCTCATATAGCAACAATTCACAATTATGATAGTGATGAAATATAACTTTGCAACCAACAAAGGCCATTTACAACTTTCATAGGTCTACATAGCAAGCAAAATAACTTTGCGACCAATCATTTACGACCTTCATAGGTTTCTAAAGCAAAGGAAAGCTAATTATTATGCACAGGCGTGGTTTCACTTAGCAACCATTTTACTTTATGATCAAGTTTCTGGTCCCAGTTGTGGTAGCTAAACAAGGGCTACCTCTAATAATCTAGGACAGGAGTCACCAACCTTTCGGACCTCAGGGACCACTAAATCCATAATTTTAAATCCCATGGACCACTAATATGAATTTTAAAAAAAGATAAATAGTATTTAGTGCAATATAAAAAATGCAAATAATTTTCTGCGGACCACCAAAATTTTCTCGTGGACCACCAATGGTCCTTGGACCACTGGTTGGTGACCACTGATCTAGGAAACAGGTCTGTAGAAAGTAAAGTTTAATTAGAATGCAGCTTTTATCTAGAGAGCACAATTATTTGGAATAATCAAGAGAATAAAATAATTCCCTTTTATCTGTCAATTTAGACATATTGCAAGTATAGAGAAAAATATTAACTTTCTTAACAAACTGAGCCCATAAAACATTTGCCTTTACTTAATTTATACAGTTTATAGGCTTCCCAACAGCTCTAATGCTTTAATACAAGAGTACAGAAGCAGAGTTGCTTGGAATGGGTAGCCCTAATAAATTTAATAATGAATAATGAATAATTAAATAAAAATATTTCTTACACATAAATAGCCCATGGCCAATATATCCCATGGTAGAAAATCAGGAAGATAAAGCGTAAGTGAAATAGCAAATTCTAAATAGTGTAGTGGTATACTGGTAAAGTTTTAAGAATTTCAAAGTGAAAGATCTTGCAAATTCGATCACTGGCTCTGCATGATGTTGCAGAAGCAAGGGGAACAGATTTGCTAAAACAAAAATGGTAACAGAACATACCTGCCTTAGAGAAAAAAACAGTACTAAGGCTACTCATTCTGTGCTATAACAAAACTTATTTTTACTAAATAAAACACTGCAAATATTCTCTTACTGAATTTCTTTGGTTATTATACATGTTATGCTTAAATACTGTAAAAGGAACATAAAGATATTCTGTGAATCAGCATTAGGTGATTCAGCATAATGACTTACTGTATTTAGATGTGTGGTCAAGATCTTTGTACACATTTTATTACTTTTTTCTAATGTGACATAAATTGAGATTAAAAAGTTAAATGAATTTATATTGTATAGTTCTTGCAAATCTGCTATTCAGAGTTGCCAAGTTTGTTGAGAGGGAAATAAATATTTTGTTCTTGGAACTGGAATAGTTAATTGTTAGTTATATTATTAAACAAATCCAAAATCACCAAGTTGTATACAAAAATTAAGAGCAGGTTCCTATGTTCAGGATTATTTATTGTACATTTATTATTAGATGTAGAAGGCTGTATGATTCTCAAATGACCTGATGGTTTACACAGTTAAAATGAATTAATTGCCACACTGCATGAATTTCATGCTTATCTGAAATACATGTCCCTTTCAGCTGTATGATTCTGTGAGGTTTGTCCATTGTATCTCATTCAGTCCTTTTGGAAAGCTGCATTCTTCAATCTAAAAAAAGAAAATTATGAATTTGATGTTATCGGTGTATAATATGAATTTATTGTATGTAACTGCTTTTTTTGAGGCTATAAAATTAGGCCTTATTAAAAAAAATTAATAAAATTTAATTTTATGTGGGTTCCACCTGATAAATTGAACCTTTAGAATTTCCGCCCCTCAAATTCAATTTTCTGAAGCTAATTTTAAAGGATAACTAGGAATCAGTTCCTTTGGTAGATAGACTTTCACTAATGGATGCTCATGATATCACTTAATATGTACTTCGTTGGGTACAGTAGATCCATAATACTGAATTTTTAATTTAGTTTAACCTTTCTCAGATTTACTTAGGCTTGAACATTTTAAGAGCATATTTGCTGGGTATTAGGTTTCATTACTACATAGTGATACTTCTTGGCCTCTTCCTATTACAGCCAACAGCCGGCTTCAGGTGTAGCTTATTCCCATCCAACTACAGTTGCAAGCTACACTGTTCATCAGGCTCCTGTAGCTGCCCACACAGTTACTGCAGCCTATGCCCCGGCAGCAGCAACAGTTGCAGTAGCCAGGCCTGCTCCAGTGGCTGTTGCAGCCGCTGCAACAGCTGCAGCCTATGGAGGATACCCTACAGCTCATACAGCAACTGATTATGGTTACACACAGAGACAGCAGGAAGCGCCTCCACCGCCTCCACCAGTCACCACACAGAATTACCAGGTAAATATATATGGATAAAGTATCATTCACTAATGGTGCAGTTCAATTTTTTGTTTAACCATAATTTATTGAATAACCAAGAATTTACTTGTGTTGGCTTTCATGTTGGTACTTGTTTGGGGCAGTATTTGGCTTCAGGGTTTAGTGACCATGGCCTAGACAACAGATTTCCGGATGTTTTACCAGCAACTACGGCTGTAATTTTTACAAGCAAGATGATCTATTATGCAGACCATAGGCTACTGAAGTAGGAACTGATTGGACTCCTATCTGTATAGCCAGGTGTCCTGACTTCTGATTGATCTTTAACCAAGCTGATTTCTGATGGTGTAGATTGGTGAGGACTGGTGTCTCCCATAGAAATGTCAGGAAATCTGTTCTCTAGACCACAGTCACTAAACCCTGAAGTCCAACACTGCTTAACCAAGAATTGTATTTATACTACATATTAAACTATAGTACTTATCTCATAATTTTAGTGGGTAAATTCATAAAATGTACAAAGCCCAAATTAAGCAGTTTTAATGGGAATTAATGTTGAAGGGTTTTAATATTACAGTGAAGTATACATTACCAGATCTTGAACTCAGTCTAATATTTACCTTGTCTAATATTGTCAGGAAATGTATGCTTTCTCAAAAATTCTGATCCTTTACTGCATAATCAGCATTGATTATGCAGTAAACATTGATTAAAATAATCAAAATGATTCAGTAGTAATCCATGGCTTAAATCCTAGGATAATTAATGTAATTTAAATTTTATACAAGGAAATTTTATCCTTCCCTCTGGGTAATCCTTAAACTATTTAAAAAGCAATGATTTACTTGTGTTTTTAAAAGCATAAAATTGGATTGGAAAATAGTTGAGAGAGGAGAAGTAACCAAATTTAGTCTTGGATTCAAAAGGGAAAACTTCCTGTTTTAGGAAGTTTTAGGAGAGTTTCACAAACCTTAGAAGAATTTTTTTAGGAAGCACATGAGCCTGCAAAGATTCCCTCATGTAAATTCCATTATGGCAGTTAATTTACCTTACAACTGGAATCCACATACAGGGTCTTCATTTTTCCCCCATGTATTTCTTCAGGACTCCTATTCCTATGTTAGATCTACTGCTCCAGCTGTAGCTTATGACAGCAAGCAATATTATCAGCAGCCAACTGCAACTGCAGTGGCAGCGGCTGCCCAACCACAGCCTTCTGTGGCTGAATCATACTATCAAACAGGTGAGTTTCAAATCCTTTTCTTTTTATCTTATAATTTTAAAAAGTCTATACACTCTCAAAACCATATAACAGTTTATTGCAGGGATTTGGAACTGAGTCTAATTCCTTCCTTAACCTGCTTGGGCACAAGTCTGGGGTTAAGTCACCTGTGAAGCCTTTGTCGTTTGTTTGTTTTTAAAATATTATATTGTTGGCTTTTCTGGGTATTATGCTTGGTTTTGTTATATTTTTAACTATGTTTTAATGATATATTTAATATTTTGTAAGCACTTAGAGTTTTTGGGAATTGGGCAGCCTTGACAAATGTGATAAATAGCAATAGCACTTAGACTTCACAGTGCTTTACAGCCTTCCCTAAGCAGTTTACAGAGTCAACATATTGTCCCCAACAATCTGGGTCCTCATTTTACCAACCTCGGAAGGATGGAAGGCTGAATCAGTCTTGAACTGCTGAGAATCGAACTGCTGGCAGTCAACAGAATTAGCCTGCAATACTGCATTCTAACCACTGCGCCATCTTGTCTCTAATAATAGTAGTTATTAGTAGTTCAGTTATTACTTCATTTATTTCTTCACCTTGTATGGCCATATAGCTCATGATGACTCTGAGCCATGTACAAACAAAATAAAAACAATTACTAAAAATACATGTCAAAGGAGCAATACAAATTAGCAGGATGCTAATCAATATGCTATCCTCCTCCTTTAGAAATGGGCTTACTTAACACTCTCCTAGTGCCCAGTGAGCAGCCAGATTTTAAGAATCTTACAAAAGGCCAGTAGGGTCAGCATCATCTAAATCTCAGGGGTAAGCTGTTCCACCGGGTGGGAACTGTGAAGGAGTAAGGACACTTCCTGGGTCCCATCAGATGGCATTGCTTGGTAGAAGCGACCAAGAGGATGTCAGCACTGTTGTATCTGGTAGTTTCATTTTCCCTAGTGCTGAAAGATGTGTTGTGGCTGAAATGGCAGCAGTCACAATGGAGTTACATTAGCATTTTAAAAAAATCTAAAGATTCTCAGAACCAAAGTTTATGCCTTCCTCATTCATAGAAAGAGCAGCTCGAATGCACAGTCCTAGACCACTTTTTACTACTTTAAAATTTCCATAAATTAAGAAAGCTTGTAACTTCCTTAAGCAGAACGCATACCCAGAAAAGTGTATAACTATTCATATGTTCATGTTTTGGGGATGAACAGTTAGCAGTCTTTTAATTGACACCTGAGTGAATTTAAAATACGCTGTGACCAAAGTATTTCATTCAGTCTTTGTTAGAAGATCAGTTCATTAATGTTGTGCTGTGCTGATAATTTCCAGCAGGTTTCAAGTTTATATTAACTAGTATGTCATCCTAACCTTAAATCAGTATAATCAATCAAATGATATGCCTTGCTAAACAAAAGCTGTTACTGCAAATAGCTTGACTATTATGGAAGATATATTTAAAAATACTAGTTACAAACTTAGACATTTTGCGATCTGATTGACAAGTACAATAAAATCTTCAGCCATGTAAACTTTTAAACCACAGGACATCAGCCTTTTCTGCAATTGTGCCTGTGCTACTTTGTAGCTGTGGATTTCTTTTTCTGAAAGGTGTGCTAAATGTTATAAAATACATTTAAAAATATTTAAAATATTTATGGAACCTAAAGATAGGATAGCATTTGTACTCTTATTTTTATATTAGTAATAAGATCAAAAAAGGAAATTGCTTTTTAATATTACAGCTTGGAGAATTCTTGATTTTAATGTGTAACTTTTTTTTGCTTTTACCTAGCTCCAAAGGCTGGTTACAGCCAAGGAGCTACTCAGTACACTCAAGCCCAGCAGACTCGACAGGTAACAGCCATAAAACCAGCCACTCCGAGTCCAGCTACTACTACGTTCTCTATATATCCGGTATCTTCCACTGTGCAACCAGTTGCTGCTGCAGCAACTGTGGTTCCCTCATATACCCAAAGTGCCACATATAGTACAACAGCAGTTACATATTCCGGTGAGTAATACCTAAACAGAACAGAAATGATTTGTCAGGTGTATATAGTGGAGAAGTCAAAGCTATAAAAATATTGCATTGACATATCTGACTTTTGTAGAAAAACTAGATTTTACATTCAAATTACATTGGAATGTTTACTTTATATGGTGTGCAGATTAATCCTGTGCATATTTACTAAGAAGCTAGTTGGATTGTGTCAGGGCCTTCTTTGAGATAATTATGGGATTGCAGCTTTTAGATTAGTTTTGGCCCTGATATGACTTGGTAAAAACAAGAAGCCAAATTCAGATTGGCTTAGCTTAATCCATAGCAGATATGGCATGCATATCTATTAAAAGTTAGAGTGGTACACATAATGATGAAAAATGTCTTAGATTAATATATTCAATATATTATCAGGTGTAAATTATTTTATAAATCATCAGAATCATGCAAATTAGGTTATTTCTTAATGTGGCCAATTAACTCATATTATTTAGATTTCATTATAAATATAATAGAGAGATGGGCTTTGTGGAATTATTTGGTACTGTAGTGATTCCTGAATGAAATAGTGCTGGAAACAGGATAATAGAAGGTTAATATATGGATGGAACAGAAAAATCTTAAATCTTTAATCCTTCAGCGTTACCCTTTCCATATTTTCTCAGAAATGTCTGCAGAATTCCAAGAAATTAAGTCTATATATTTGGAAGATGTTCAGATTGAGGGCAGCAACTGATGCTATGGATGCTATTATGTTGTAGATGTTATTGATTTTATATTATAGGGCCGTGATGGCGAACCTATGGCACGCGTGCCACAGGTGGCATGCAGAGCCCTCTCTGCGGGCATGCGAGCCATCGCCCCAGCTCAGCTCCGCTGCGCAGGGGGCGGGGTGCATGCAGGAGACACACATGTGCGGGGGCAGGGCGCACGTGGGATGGTCACATGCGCATGCGCGGGGAGTTGCGGGGGCAGGGCGCATGCGGGGGGTTCGCATGCCCGGGGGGTGGGGCGCACGTGGGATGGTCACGCGCGCATGCGGGGGGAGTTGCAGGGACAGGGCGCACGGGGTCACATGCGTGCAGGGGGGTCACATGCATATCGCACAGGAGGGTCGCACGTGCATTGTATTATGGGTGTGCGCACGTGCGCTTTCAGCACTCTGCGACGAAAAGGTTAGCCATCACTGTTATAGGGTATTGATCTTAAAAACTGCAAGTCACTCCTCTCTGCACTGAGAAAGTAGCTTGCCTATATCGATTGAAATGAAGTTTAATTTTATATAACTATGAAATTAAACTTCACTGTAGCAATGCTTTTTCTCTGAAATGAGGTTTCCCCAGAAACTTGGTTGGTCCCCACCCTGCTATTTGAACAGCCTTGAAGATGTGGCTCTTCATTCAGGGAGAGTAAGACACTTTGAAGGACCAGTTTGTCATTCTCACCATCTTTTACTTTTTATTTATTAATTATTCCCCTTGTCTTAGTTGTTATGAGTGTCCCAAGGTCATTGAGAGTCATGTGGCTTACAAATTTGATAAGTAAATTACCAATTTATTGTGTACTATATTAATGTTGAAACTCTTTTAAAGATGAAACCTTTCTTAACAAATGCTAAATTTAGTTAATGCTAAAACCCTCCTTAAAAGATGAATTGTGGGTTGTATCCCTCATAAATGTGACCTGAATTTTCTGTTGTTTAAAGGTACATCTTACTCGGGTTATGAAGCTGCAGTGTATTCAGCTGCATCATCTTACTATCAGCAGCAGCAGCAGCAGCAAAAACAAGTGGCGGCGGCGGCAGCTGCTGCTGCTGCAACAGCTGCCTGGACAGGGACCACCTTTACTAAAAAGGCACCATTCCAAAATAAACAACTGAAACCAAAACAGCCTCCTAAACCACCACAGATCCACTATTGTGATGTTTGTAAGATCAGCTGTGCTGGACCACAGGTATCAATATTTTTTTTTCACTGAACTTTAAATGAAAAGAAATCTATATTGGAAGTATTCAAGGAGGTTTAAGAAGTTACAGTCTTCGGGGCTCTTTCAGTTGCAATAAATTACAGTGTTTCTCTTTAGTACAAATAGTAATTGTATTGAAGGCGTTGCTCAGAATCTGAACAATTTCATCAGGCTTGCTCCATCTACACCACGGGACTTGTTGAAATACAGAACATAATACACACTATTCTGGAATGCTTTTGTTTAAGCAGAATCTGTTATTAAAACTTAGATTAAGCTCTGATTTCATTGAATGACAAAGTACTGCAAGATTATAGTTTTGATGGGTTCCCGGACACTGTATCTTCATCAAAGCAGCTTCTCTAGTTTATATTTCAGAACTGAAGGAAGCAAGAGAAGATAAATAAACTGGCGAAAGTTGTGTTCTTTATAGCAGATGTCAGTCTAAATTGTATCTAATTTGCTAGTACAGTGTCCTTGGATATTGCAACTAGGACGTTACTAACAAAAAAAAACCTGAAACATGCACTCCGCTTGTAATCACAGGTTTGTTTAAACAGAAGAACCTGCTTAAAGAGGCATTGGAGCACATCTAATGGAAACTGAAATTAAGAGAAAGGACTTATAAGTAATGCATAGGAAACCTGAGCATAAATGGTCATACATATCTTGCATCATGCTTTCCATTGTCCTTTTTGCCGTTAGAGATCAAGAATACAAGGGAAACTTCCAGATACAGCATGTGCTCCAAATTATTTACATGCCGCCTACAAACAAAGATTAAGATTTCTACCAATTGTCTTTGTAATTGCCCAGAAGAACAACAAATTGTTATGACATGCACCAAGGTTTTATGGAAATCTTATACTCCATTGTGGAATGCCATCAAAGAGAGAACTGCCTGGTATCTGTATCTGTAAATCTGCAAGATAATTGCTTCCACAAATATGCATATATATGCCACTCAGAAAATTTCTGTGAGCCTGTTATCAAAGCATGGCTCTTCCCTTCAGTGTATTTTAAACTTTTAATTGCTGATAACTTATGGCCCATTTCACATCTCATTGGTTGCATATTTCGGCTTGGTTGATCTATCTACTGATAAGCTTTCCCTCCCTAGAAAAGGAGGAGAGCCGTCTGAACCCACCTGCAGACTTTACAATATCTTGTGTTCCTAATCAACAGATAGAAAAACAATTTCAGATCATTTGGGGAGGATGTAATTTTGGGCAGAGATTTTCTTTCCATAGACCTGAAGTCAGTCTGCATTCAGTGATGCTAATTGAATGGGTGCTTTCTAGTGGCACTATTCTGGTATATCTCACTGTCAGATGCCCTCTTCCACAATAAGAAACGGAAAGACTGAAATTCGCATGACGGTGCTTTTTCTATAATAGACAAGCATCCAAGCCCATCCAAGTATTCATGCAAAGTAGGTGCAGGAGTCTTTCAAACTTCTCATAAGATGCATCTCCATTCAGTCGCGTCTGATTCTCAGACAAACCCCTGCAGTTTTTTCTTGGCAAGGTTTTTCAGAAGTGGTTTGTCCTTGCCTCCTTCCTAGAGCTGGGAGAAAATGACTGGCCCAAGGTCACCCAGCTGGCTTTGTGCTTAAGATGGAACTAGAACTTACAGTTTCCCAGTTTCTAGCCTACTGCCTTTGCTACATCAAACTGGCTTCTGTGTCTATGTATATAACTATACAAAAATATGAGTAATCTGTTTTACTACATTCAAATATCTTACAGGCTATTAAGAGTCAAATTTTGTCATTCTGAAGGTTAGGATAGGCACATTCTCACAATAACAATTGCTAATGTTGCCAGCTTAAGTGATTGGGTGGTTACATGCTACAAGATGTAAATTCCTGCTATTAAATATTCTGTACTGCTAAGCCAAACTCTCTAATGAAATTGCATGAACAATAATAATTCTTTTTAGAACTTTTCAGCAGGTTTGGACATTAAAAGTCACAACATAATAATACAAATTCTGTACCCTTTTGCCTCATCTTGTTTACATAAAACTTGGAATAATATAACAAATGTACTAATCTCTTTTGTTTTATATTTTAGACTTATAAAGAACATCTGGAGGGTCAGAAGCATAAAAAAAAAGAAGCAGCATTGAAAGTATCTCAGAACACCACCAGTAACAGTGCTTCTTCTCGTGGGACTCAGAACCAGTTGCGTTGTGAGCTCTGTGATGTGTCCTGCACAGGAGCTGATGCTTATGCTGCTCATATTCGCGGAGCTAAACACCAAAAAGTAGGCCTTTCCCTTTCTTAATTCTTTTTTTATAGACTTTTAAAGTCAACTTTACAAATTTAGCAATATAAATCTATTCTACAAGCAATGCATGTTTATCATTTCTGTTAAATGATATATTAACTATTTTTATTAATGGTTCTAGGTGGTTAAGCTGCATACTAAACTTGGCAAACCCATTCCTTCAACTGAACCAAATGTTGTCACCCAGGCTACATCAGCAACATCATCTTCTAAGCCAGCAGCTGTATCTTCAAATATCGCAACTAGCAGCAACTCTGTGAATTCTTCCGTTACATCTTTGGCAGTGAAAATTCTTACTCCTTCTGCCAATGTACTACTTAGTACAACATCAAACAACAAAGCTACAATAGCTCCAGCTAACATTGCTGTAAAAAAGATATCTACACCCAAAATTAACTTTGTTGGCAAGTATAGAGGTCTTTATTGTTAAATTTATAAAAATATTAACATTATGCATTCATTTATATATAACTATAAAATTGCAGTACATTTTATATGAGAGCCAATTTGGTGTTGGAGTTAAGGTAGCAGGCTAGAAACTGGGAGATCATGAGTTCTAGTCCCGCCTTGGGCATAAACAAGCTGGGTGACCTTGGGCTAGTCACTTCTGAAAAATCATGAAGGGACTTATTCAAGCAGTCTCTGAGAATCATACATGATTAACTAGGCAGACAGATCGTTTATGTTTTTAACTGCTAGTGACTGGATTTTTGAATGAGGTTCTTTAATTGGACAGATATTTTCCATTCATACCTTTTCCAGAAATCTTGATAATTTTCAAAATTGCTAATTAAGTGTTGAAATGTTAATTAAATGCCAGATTTAATAGCCTTAGAAGTTGACCTTTCTAAGGCTTCTTAACATGTCTTAGCTATGTAGGAGTCTCAACTTTAAATTTACTTTTTAAATTCTACAGTCTTGTTAAGTTTAGAATTTGTAACTAGCAATGGAGCTTAAAGATCACTTGATCCTCTTCATAACTGCTCTCCTTGAGGGTTGATCCAGCCTCTACATCTCTGCAGTGAGCTCTCCAAGATCCTGATAGAACCCCGTAGAACTGTTTGGGGTTTAATTATTCATCTACATCTCTTATTTGTAGATTTCCCCAAAATTCCACAGCCAATGTGGAATTTTATAAAGCTATATATTTGGAGGGCACCAAGTTCCAGAAGGCTGTTCAATCCATAGAACTGATGAGAACTGTGTTGTAATCCTCAGCCAGGAAAAGAGATTCCAGAGTAATAGCTTTCCATGTGTGTCATTTGGGCAGCAGATTTTCAGCAGTTGACATAGATATAAATGATGTTTGGACAACTCGTATCTATTTATTTATTTGTTTATTTGTTTGTTTATTTATTGTATTTTTTTAAATATCTGAAGAATTAGTATAATAATTTGCAATAAATATATAACAGCACAAAACTAGTTAAGAATTAACAATCAGAATGTAAGTTTCTATGTTACAGGGCAACCCAACCAAACAAGCACTATGGGAAGGATTATTGTAGGTGATGGTCATTTTCCTTTTATACTATTTTATATTAGGTGGCAATAAATTACAGACAACAGGAAGCAAAGCGGATGAAATGAAAGCTGTAGAAAATATCAAGACTACCCCTATTGCCACAGTACAAATGCAGGAAGCTAAACCAGATCCCTCTGCTGAACCTGTAACTTCTACAGCTCTTGCTGCTTTGCAAAGCGAGGTCCAACCTGTTGGTCATGACTATGTAGAAGAGGTAATATTATGAAAACTGAATCCAGATATATCACATAGCATAAGCTAAACAAAGGTGTATTAGGTAACATAAATGTGTTAAAATTTGCAGAATTGAATTTACAGAATCATAGTATTTAAAGCTGAGCTATTATTGATGGTTACTTAAATTTCACCTACTTATTTGGATCTAGTTTCATAAAAATTAGTTGCAATGCTATTTGGCATTTGAGAAAAGAATTCTTATCTTAGCAATTTAATATTGTTTAAGATATGGAGCATTCTTCAAAATTGAATAATCAGAATTCATATGCAAGGCAATATGTATTGGTATACCATGTTTCCCCAAAAATACGACCCACCCCGAAAAGAAGCCCTATCATGTTTTTGAACACATGCGCTAAAATTAAGTCCTGCTCACAAGATTAGCCCTAATTGAGACTCCGCCCACCCCGGAGTGCAGGGGGTGGCGTGAGGCGCACGGATAAAAATTAAGCTAGGGTGGGAATAGTGGGGTGGAGCTGCCCTACTTACCAGGTGTTCTGACCCAGCTTCCCAAACACGACAAACTTTCTGATGTGGACTCAAAAGATTCCTTTATTAGGAATGCCAGCAGCCCCAGCAAAAAGTTTCTCTCGCAGACTAAGTCCATCCGGCCGGAAGATTAATAGTTGTCTGCCACACCTATTCATCTCTCTGCCCCCTGCTTTTTATCCCCAGAGCTAGGGTGGGGCCTCACTAGCAGCAGTGACTCTTCCTTGCCCAGGTTCGGCCCACGGCTTTCCACTGCTCCTCTTCCCTGCCTTCTGTGCAGCCGTGTGTCAGGCACTGGACCCAGCTGTTCCTCTTCTTCATCAACCACCTGCAGACCTGGGGGCTGTTGACTCTCCATCTGAAGGCTGGCGGATGGCCTAGGCTCCGCCTCTGTCTCTCTCTCTGCCAGCTCCATTCCCTCTTCCCCTTCGGAGCTCCCAGGTTGCCCTGATGCTGACCCTGACTCCCACGCCGCCGACGCCTCCTCTGATTCGGCTGATGGGCTGGCGGCCTACAGGCCACAACACCAGGCCTCGCACACCCCGACACCTGCCTCGCATTGCAGGCCCACTTCTTCTGCGGTCGCTTGCCGCCGCTTGCGCGTGTAGCCCCCAGCCTCCGTTTTGCCATCAGAGGCTTCCGGAAAGCCCTCTGCAACCAAGAAACTAGGTCCAGATTGATGGCGCATGTTGCCCCCAGCCTCCGTTTCGCTGTCACAGGCTTTTGGAAAGCCCTCTGCAGCTTTTTTATCGGCTACAGATGCCTTCCGGAAAGCCTCTGAAGGCGAAACGGAAGCCAGGGGGCACCACGCGCATCAATCTGGAGCCCGTTTCTCAGCTGAAGAGGGCTTTCCGAAGGCTCTGATGGCGAAGCGGAGGCCAGGGGTGACCAGTACGAGTGGTGGCAAGCGGCCACAGAAGTGGGCCGACAGCAGGCTCCTGGGTGGGGCTGTTGGTGCCGCCGCCACAAGGTGAGTCAGTAATAAACCCCCTGAAAAGAAGCCCTAGCTGTTTTTTCGGGGGTCAAAAGAAAATAAGACCGGGTCTTCTTTTCGGGGAAACAAGATATATACTGAAATATGGTAGTTTTTGACTTTTAAAATTGAAAAATGGTGCAGTGTTAGACAGTCTAGTAATAGATACTTGTTCTTAAATTGTACAGTGCAGATACAGTAATATTTTCATATCGTTCACATTTGTGGTAATAGTTGCATTTTACATTAATGTGTCAGAAATAGTACTCTGCTGCATTTGTATCTGTCTAGTGTAATTGAATATTAACATTAAAAGAGGAAAAAGAAACTAGTTTGCCATTTAGGTTTCCTAAATAACTGCGCCATCATTTCAGGGTATATTGGCAGAAATGGGTTAACATAAGTTATAGTGCCTCTGTTGTTAGGAACAAAAAAACCCAGCTGAATTGTGTTATTTCTATATTACTTAAAAGGATGACTCTGGATAATTTACATTGAATTCCGCCTTAAAAAGCAACAAAATCTATAACATCTTAGAGGAGTCAAATTCCCTTACCTGGAAAGTGCTACTGGGTCTATATCATTCAGCAGACTGAAGATTGATGTATATTATTAAACAGACTGATAAAAAAGTAGAAATGCTTTTGTATTTTGCAGAGGAAGCCAGTTTTGTGTTGATAGATTTCTTCCTTCTTCGCTAGTAGGGGGGCCTTGAACTCAGTTGTTACCTTGAAAATGTTTGATTCAGGCTTGTTATCACATGATAAGAAGTAGCTGTAGCTGATAACTACATTTTCTTTCTTGCAAAGGTTCGGAATGATGAGGGAAAAGTGATTCGTTTCCATTGCAAGCTTTGTGAATGTAGCTTTAATGATCCTAATGCTAAGGAGATGCATTTAAAAGGAAGGCGGCATCGGTTACAATATAAGGTGAAAGTCTACTTTTGTCTGTTATGGAGATTATAAATAAATATAGGAATTGTAGAAGCCTTAAATAAGAAAGATTATTTGTATTACGTTTTCAGAAATATGCACATTTATTGAAAATATGTTTTACTGCATATTATAAGACTTCATACAAATAGACTTTAGAATCAGCAACTTGAAATAGCATCCTTTGTTTCAAATACTTGCTATCATTACAAACTGATGCATATTCAGTTTTTACTTACTCTTTAACAAAAGACTATTACAATGAGATATCAATAGTTCTGAAAGACAGGAGGGTGGGCAGCATCTAAGAAGAAATTATTTAATCATGAAATGTAATTCATTCAAAAATAATTCTAAGCATTCTTTATTGCTAATTTCTTAGAAAGATTTTTATTTCTAATATATAAGCTCTTCATTCTAGGGCATACTCAGAACAAAACAATGAAACTTTTCATATAAGCTTAAAACAAAATACCGTATTTTTCAGAGTATACGATGCACTTTTTTCCCCCCTAAAAGAGGGTGGAAATGTTGGTGCGTCTTATACACCGAATACAGCCATTTTTGGCCTCCAAAAACCCCGCCCCACGCATCCCGTTTTTTGCAAAAACAGGGCGCGCAGAGGGTTTGGGAGGCCTGCAAAATCCTCCTGGGGGCTGGGGAGGGCAAAAACGTGACGCGTGGGGGGTTTGGGAGGCGAAAAACGGGCCCGTTTTTCGCAAAAACAGGGCGTGCAGAGGGTTTGGGAGGCCTGTAGAGTGATCCTGGGGGCTGGGGGGGGGCAAAAATGAGCGGAAAACGGACCGTTTTTCGCCAAAAAAACAGGGTGTGCAGAGGGTTTGAGAGGCCTGTAGAGGGCAAAAACTTTTTTTTTTTGTTTTTGTTTACCTCTTCAAAATCTTGGTGCGTCTTATACTCCGGTGTGTCTTATAGTCTGAAAAATACGGTAGCCCTATTAGAATATTTTGAGTGGGATTATTTTAATGAAATACATTCAAAATATGGCATATTGCACTATATAGAATAAGCTTTATTTTTTTTACTCTAAAGCCACAAAAGTAGGTAGGATGGTACACCATATTGAATCGTATCTATCACTCTATGCTCAAAAACAAAATAGCCTTAGATAAATGTATTCAAAATCTTCACATTTAAAACAGAAAAAAGTAAATCCAGACTTACAAGTAGAAGTGAAACCTAGCATCCGGGCAAGAAAGATACAAGAAGAAAAGATGAGAAAGCAAATGCAGAAAGAAGAATATTGGAGAAGGCGTGAAGAAGAAGAACGATGGAGAATGGAAATGAGGTAATATCCCAGCTAGATTATCATGATTTGGAAAGAATCCTTCATAGTTAGGTACATACACACACACACACACACACACACACACACACACACTCACACTCATATACAGTTGATGTATTGCGATTTGGTTTGTATACTTCAGACGCTATGAGGAAGACATGTACTGGAGGAGGATGGAAGATGAGCAGCATCACTGGGACGATCGTCGTAGAATACCTGATGGAGGATATCCTCATGGTCCTCCAGGCCCTCTTGGATTACTTGGTGTTAGACCAGGAATGCCACCACAGCCACAGGGACCAGCTGTGAGTATTTATTTACTTAAAACTTAACATGTTTGATACCAACTCTTTGTATGACTGTCCTGCATTTGTTTTAAGATTTCTTCTTGGAAGATCTTTGAGCAAATGTTACATGAAGGCTTATTTTAGCAAAGAAACATTGCTATGTAATAGTGCCCAGCTTTTGTAACACTTCAACTGTATTTTGTTCTGGCTCACGAGAACATATCAAGGAAGTTTAGTAGCTTGCTGCAACCACTTAAATTGCTTGTATATGCAGCTATCAGAATGCTATATACAATCCACCTTTCCTCAGACTGTCCAAAGAGACAGATGTTATATTTTGCCACTGATGAGTTCCAGGATATGGATAGCTCATTTATCTGATGCATTGAATAGTCATTTAGGTGCAAAGATCCAGGAGTTCAATTCTCAAAGAGTTTGAATCTCTTAGAATAACTTCTGTCTATACACTTCTAATGAAATCAATAATGTGCCTCATTGTGGTATCTGTAACAGACATGATATTTGCTAGTTTGATAATTTGATTATAATGGTTCATTAGTGAAAACTATCAGTTTTGACTGTTTCCTTCATTCTACCACATGTTGAAGGAATGGAGATTCAGAATGCACAGTGCAGCTTGCCTAACAAACTTTATCTAATTCTGAATTCATCTTTTATGTCAGTGATGTGGTTTGTGGGTGTGTGCGCGCGCATACATGTGCCTTTGAATTAGTGCTGACTCTTGATTTCTGCATGAAATGGTTTTTGCAGGGTTTTTTGGCAAGATTTTAGAAATGGTTTGCCACTACTTCCTTCCTAGGGCTGAGAGAGAGTGACTGGCCCAAGGTCATCCAGCTGGCTTTGTGCTTGAGGCAGGACTAGAACTTAGTTTCTAGACTGATGCCAAACTGGGTCTTTCACTCCAAAATCTTATCCCCACAAAACCAGTGTATTGTAAAATGTATTAAAATTGTGCTAAATCGTGGTTATTTTATAGCATGGTGACTATGATTTATTCCACAACTTCAATAAGCTTAACTGCCTTTAAATTGCTCTTAATTGCCCTATGACTAGTTTACTAGAATATTGTTTTCTACAGGCAAAAATATTAAACAGTAATATTCTTCTGGTAAATTAACAGATTACAATTCATTTGTAAGAAACTGTTTTGTAAAAATGGAGATTGCCATTTTGAAAACGTTTTTGTAGCATGATTGCTATCATACGTTTACATCTGAGCTCCTTTGAACTCATTGTTGTCAACCTCTGATATGTATAGATTCAACTCACAAAGCACACTGAATATTTAGTAATAGACTTTTCTTCCATCAAAATCTCATCTATTCTACAGATTTTTTAAAGGTTTCAGTCAAGTCAAGATTAATTACATATAAATGTCCATTTCATTTTCACAATGTGGAAGTGGCTTGCTTTTCCTTTGTTGCAGATGTTTTTCAGTGTCTTTGTGTTCTCAGACCTTGGGTTTCCTTTTGATCTTCCAGTTATCCTTCCTATGCAGTTATCCAAGGCTAATCCTGTTCAGCTTTTCTAGGGCGAGCCAAGGTTGGTTGGTGTTGCCACCTAAAGTAAAGCTATATTCATAGAAGATTTTAATTAGAAGTACAAGCATTTCACAAATAAAATTAGACTGACATAACTAAATCTCCTCCTGCTATAGTTGTTACTACAATCACTTGAAATGTAGGCTACTAGCTTGAAATAAGTAGAACTAAACTTGATTTTTCGTTCAGTTACACCAAAAATATCATATCCAAAGAAAAAATAAGCTCCAACTCTTTAATTTTGTTGTTTGTTTTAAACTGGAATCTAATTCCAGTTATTCAGCCACCTTGTGGTTTATGTGGAAGACTTACGTCAACTACTTTTAAGACTATACAAGCCTTCTTGATCTGTTCTTCTGAAGAGCAAGACAATATTTGAAATGAATAGCAGATATTCAAAAGTAGTAAAGCACAACTATTTGGGAAACTAACTGAACTTAAGAATTAATTTCTCTTTGTAGCCATTACGTCGACCCGACTCCTCCGATGACCGTTACGTGATGACCAAACATGCAGCTATCTATCCAACTGAGGAGGAACTCCAGGCAGTCCAAAAGATAGTTTCTATCACTGAACGTGCTTTGAAACTTGTATCAGATAACATGACTGATAATGAGAAAAACAAGACAAAGGAAGGAGATGATAAAAAAGAAGGCAATAAAGACAGGTCTGTTTTTTCTTAATCATTCAG
Organism: Thermophis baileyi; assembly: GCA_003457575.1. NCBI lineage: Eukaryota > Metazoa > Chordata > Lepidosauria > Squamata > Dipsadidae > Thermophis > Thermophis baileyi. The sequence goes on along the minus strand of QLTV01003108.1, from coordinate 3,957,675 downwards.
TTATATCTCATTTCTTTTATTTTGAAAGCTGCTATCAGCCATATTGGGCACGCCTGATAAAATATATTATAAAATAGAACCACATTTGAATTAAATCACAACATAGTTCAGAACTCCTGTCTTCTTATTCTGAGCCTATTGTCCTGATTCTTGTTTACTCTTAATTCCTGTGCCTAAACATCTTGGCTTCTGTGGTCAGAGTGTAGGTTAGGACTATTCATTCAGTGACCATTCAAAATTATGACAGCACTGACCAAAGGGGAATTATGGCTGATCTATGAAGTTGCAGCTGTTGCAGCATCAACTACACTCACATGAGCACAATCCAGATAGAGATTGCCATGCTTATAATTACAACCAGTGTTCCCTGCCAGCTTCCCTCAAGCAAAGTCAATGGGGAAGCTAGAAGGAAATTGGAAATTGCACTCCATCTTGCTGTTTTTTCACCTGTCCATCTTCCAGAGTGCTTATTTGTAGTACCCCTGATCACCCTGTGGTGTACACACACACACACAGACACACACCAATCTCCCAAGTACCTGTCCACAGCACTCCACCCATCCATGCACCCAATTGCCTATCAGCCTTTTTGCCTGGGACTCCTTCCTGTATAATGAAATGTGTGGAAGACCTTGGGTGACAAGGGGAACAGATGCTGCCTCTGAAACAATCAGATGGGATTGACCCACAGTGGCTTAATGGTCAGAGAAAGAAATTTAGGAAGAATCTGCCCTAATTGATCAAGCAGTTTAAAATGATGATGGGAAAGTGTTACCTTCAGACTTACAACTTTCTGTTAATGTAACCCTACAATATGGTGGAATTAGCTCATCTAGTCATGTTTCCTGTCTGGTTTACCTGGGAGGGCTGATATGCTAAATGCTTACAGCTTGGTCCCAGGGGTTAATAACAGCAGCAAGGACCATGCTGGAGCTAAGCAATGTGGTCATGTGATATCATGCTTTACAACCTCATCACTTAGCAACAGAAATTCCTGTTCCAGTTGCTGTGATAACACAAGGGCTAATGCTAGTGGAACAATTTTTTTCTTGGACAAGCCACCAGGAAGGACCTCCTTGCCCTTCATCTGCGGTTTTCTTCTTGATCAGATAAAAAGCTATCCCAGCAGTGCAGGAGACATTTGCAATCTAAGAACAGTTTGGCATACTTTTCCTTGTTCGATGTTTTGTCATCAGGCTACTGTAGAAGAACAATGCCAAAAATACCTACCTTGTCATTCACCTCTATTGATTGATTCCTCTTAGTTTCAAAGTTAAGCTTTTTGCATCAGAAAAATAAAGGTATTGTTTCATACAGCATATAGTTAAACTATGGAATGTACTGCCATGCGAAATATTAAAATCCAACAATTTGAATAACTTCAAAAGGGAGTTGTTGCTCACATAGGGCTAAATTTCATCAGCATGCCATCTGGAAACAAAAATATTGTATAATATTTTTAAGCATTAATTGAAAGAAATAACGAATTGAAAGCAAAAAATAATTGACAAATTAAATATTTAGGATGATAGCAATTTAGGATGGATTAACACAATAGGTTACATTTTAGAATTATTTTGAAATATTGTTTTCAATTGTATTTTCTTCACCTTTTCAAATGTCCTATTTCTTGGTAAAATATTTTGTATTCGTTACGTATGATTCTGAACAGTATCTTCGGTTTTAAGAAACAATATACATGGGAGCAAAAATATGAATGCTATCTTGTGTATAATGCCTTATATCTGGATTTCTTAGAAGTATCAGGCAGACTTCCTGAAGATTTATTTTAAAGTTATTATTTAATGCATTCAGTAATTGATGTCTTTCTGTTTTTTTCCTTTCCACATCTCTTAATCTTGCTCACTATTCTCTGTCATGTCCAATTTTAGAATGTGGATCTTAACATATCACATAAAATATGGTGCAAAAAATGTTGCTTACCCTGATCATACATACTGGACTTTTATTGCTATTTGAATACTTTCTTAAACTAGAATGACAATGAAAATCAGTTATACTTTGCTTCTAATGGAAGCTTAATTTTTTTTACAGAGCTTTGAAAGGAGTCCTACGAGTAGGAGTATTGGCTAAAGGTTTGCTTCTTCGGGGGGACCGAAATGTCAACCTTGTCTTGCTCTGCGCTGAGAAACCAACTAAAAGTTTATTGAGTCGCATTGCTGAAAGTCTACCGAAGCAACTTGCCGTATGTATGGTGTTAACTTTGGTTTGCACTTATATAAAGATTGAAGAATGTGACACTAAATGAAATCCCTTTCATTTATTTTAAAGCAGGTAAATTAATTATAAGCTAATTTTCAAACAGAAGCTATTATAGGAGAACAGCGGCTATGTCCAGCAAGATCCGTAGTATTCATTGGAGTAGAGTGTACGAATAATCCAAAGTTCTAGAAAGTGGCAACTGGAAAGTGTTTTTCAATTTCCTTTCACTCTGCTTTTGAATGAGAAGACATATACTTTGGGAGATTTTTTTTTTAACCTTGAAGTGATCATCTTCTTTCCATTATACTATGAATATATAGGGTCTGAAGAAGACCAATAGCCACTTCTTGCCTAATATCTAATTTTCCTCTCCTTTTTCCTCCCATCTTCCTATCTCCAGTGCTACCTTCAACATTTCATAGGTTGTGGAAAAAGAGAGATGTTTTTTGTAATTTATAATTTAATATCCATAAGTATCTTATTTTGAAGTAATGCTATATGCTTGTAAGATTATAAGTACCCAAGTTGAGTATTAAAGGGAATTATTTACTCCATATTTTAACAACAATTATATCTTTAATATACTGAATATGTTTCAGTGTATATATTTGAAGCAAATGCATGATAAACCTTTAAATAAGTTTAAAATATAAGTTTGTGTTACTGCTTTAAAATTGGAGGGAGGCCAAGATTAAAAAGCAAAAAACTATGTGAATTATTTATAGTCCAATTAATATTTTTTCTTTGAAGATAGGAAGCAAGACAGTTCTCTCTATAGGCAATCATGTGGAGCTCATCTTTATTCTGGTGGATTATTACATTTGGAATGGATTGACTTTATTACATTGAATAGAAGTTAGAACAAATTGTGTCAGTCCAAAAGGGAGAGTATGCTAATAAGCTGTAACAAACATTATGAGAAACAGGAAATTTTTAACAATTGAACACATGTATTACAGTGTCAGGGTTTTTAGTCAAGCTAGAGGTAGTCCTTGTTAACTGAACATTCGTTAAATGTGGGTGTGATGGTGCTGACAAGCGGTACTTATGAATGGTCCTCAGTTCTGGCTGTCACACCATACCTATGACCATGTGATTGCTGTGGTGGCACAGTGGTTAGAATGCAATATTGCAAGCTAATTCTGCCAAACGCCAGCAGTTTGATTCTGAGCGGCTCAAGGTTGACTCAGCCTTCCATCCTTCCGAAGTCGGTAAAATGAGGACCCAGATTATTGGGGGCAATAGACTAACTCTGTAAACCACTTAGAGAGGGCTGTAAAGCACTGTGAAGCGGTATATAAGTCTAAGTGCTATTGCTAGTGCAATTTGGGTGCTTGATAACCAGCCGCATTTACAAAGATTGCAGTATCCCACTGTCATGGTATCGCCATTTGCAGATTTCTGTGCTGCCCCCACTCACCCACACTTCAGGGTTGGTATAGAGAGCTTTATTCAGTCTGTTCCCTCAGTAGTTCCATTTCAGGTTTCCAGCTAACCTCCAGCTGCAAACTTAGCACAATAATTAGCTCGTGACCAAATTGATAACCAAAAGCGAAACAAACTTACGGCCAAACCAAAACAGTCTTGAAAATAAAAGTTTTGCCTGGATAGGTTCCAAAAACAAGCAGCTCAAAATCCCCTACGAGGTTAGGGGCCTCCACTGAGGTTTGTCAACAAGTCTGGTGGTCCGAGTTTCAGGGCTTGCAAGGAGAAGTCACGAATAGTCCAAGCCAGGAATGCAGGGGGTCGTTTTCAGCGAAGCCAGTCACGAACAAGCTCCAGACTAACCTTCGAGGCAATGGCCAATTAGTCCATTCATCAGATAACTGGCTGGTCCAAACACAAACATAAACTCTCTTCGCAACTGGATTATATCCACAAGCTGCAGAGTTCCGGAAACACAAACAACCAATCTGGCCATGACCCACACACGTTGCTTCCAGCAACGCCTCCCTCTGCCTGCCATGCTAAATAGCCCCTCCCAGTGCAGTCCATGAAGAGGGGCGGGACCTTTTCCCCATCAATCTGGCAGATCTCCGCCTCTCTGCCATGCGTGCTGTAGCATCTACGAAGGCCGGCAGCTCCTCCCCCTCTTCCTCATTGGCCTGCGAGCTCTCCTCAGCCGAGGCATGTTCAGCCGACAGCTCAGGGTCATCAATACCGGACGTGCCAGGAATGCTCTCATTCTCCCCTGAGGCCTCTGAGGAAGACATGAATGAGGCATCATCCACAGGAGACATCACAATTTCCATTTCAGCTTTCCACAAGGAAAGTCAATAGGGAAGCTTGTAGGGGAGGTTGTAAGTTGATCGGGCAAATCTCCCCCACCCAGCAGCAGCCACCCCAGGCCAATAACACTTGTGTACACAACTGCAGCCACTAACAGACCTTCCCCCACCTGCCAGCAGCCATCTCTGGGGCCTGAAATCACTTGCGTATACTGCTGACCACATGCACATGCAGCAGCAGCTACCTCTGATCCTGAAAATTCTCACATGCACCACTTACTTGCCTCTTGACCTACTGGGGACTTCCAACTTCCTGCTGACTTCCCCACTGCCTTTGGTTGTTGGAAGCCGGCAGGAAGTTGCAAAGAGGTACTTTCTTAAGGACCAGCCATTTTCACTTAATGACGGTAACAAGGACCGCCAGGATTGCAGCCACTAAACAATGCGGTCACTAAGCAATGCAGTCACTTGACATCAGGCTTTACTACTGCACATCCTAACAATGAAAATTGCAGTCCCAGTTACTGCCATTAAGCAAAGACTATCTATAGATATTTTATAAGATCTAAATGTATTATTGAATCTCTGTTATTTTTCTTCTGAACAAAAAAGTTTGGTAATATTTATTTCTAAAAGCTAGGTAATTAGCTGACAGATAATTGCTGTCAGCTAAGGAATGCTGGTGGGTGGGACCCATGAGGGCTTTTTCTGTCCACCCTGTGAAATATTATTCTGCGTGAGATTAGATTAGTTGGCCTTTTGTCCCAAAAATTTGGTTTTGTGCTCTGGTCTGGAACCTCACTCTGAAGCATGATGGAGTCCATCTCTTGACTTTCTTGATGGTTATTTTATGAAGTTCAGCTGCCCTGTGTTTTTATTTTATATTATGTATTCTGTTCGTTTTTATCTACTTTGTTATCTGTCCAGTCACATATGTGAGGTGGGTGGCTATATAAATCAAATAAATAAATATGTGAGAGATTGTTGGGAGCCTAGAAAAGGAATGGAGAAGAGAATCAATGTAAACAATCACGAAATAACAGGCAAGACATTTAACAGCTTATGTCGTAAATAGCAGTTTAGCCCAAGGTGGAAAGAAAGCTGAGAAGAAACATTTTAATCATTCAAAGCGATTCTCCTTTAATACATTTACTATAAATGAAAGTGGGAAATGCTCGTTAGAGTTTCCAAAATTTAATATTTTCCCCAGACTAGCATAAAATATACAGTAGCTTACTGAAATCTGTATAATTCTTGCTTCCTTGATCTTGCCCAGTTGTATGGCTTGACTATAGTGTGTGTATGTGTGTGTGTGTATACATGTATACATACATACATACATACATGGATGATAATAGAGGGAACATTGCAATCAAATACAACAGACTATCCTCTTCCAGCTCGGTGCTCTCCAAGTATTTTCTGATTGCAACTCCAACTGGAGGAGCCCAGGTTGAGGTACCGTTTTGTACATCACAGGTACTTGGATCCTATACAGAACTTAGGGTTCAAGTCAGTGAATTCTAGTGCACTTGAAGCCATAGAACAGTCTCGGGGGTGGGATATTATTTATTAAACACATTTATATGGCTGCCCAACTCATAATGGTGACTGGGTGGCTTCAAAATTAATTACTAATTACTGTATCAACAGTACAAAAACCAACAAACTTTTCCCATTTGTGGGTGTGATATATAGAGTATGATATAAGATAATTTCCCTAAGCACTGAATTTTCCAGCTGTTCATTGTGTTCGTTTTTATTTTATGTTAGATTATTATTTGTAAGACTGTCCCATTCAAATGATGTGACTCTGAGCGGCATACAACATAAAATCAAGCAATAAATCAAAGAATTGGGGGGAAACAGTACTTCTCTAATTTATGAAAAAGTTTTAATGTTTTTCCTTCCTGTAGGTAATCAGCCCTGAGAAATATGAAATAAAATGTGCTGTACAAGAAGCAGCAATCATTTTGAATTCATGCGTGGAACCAAAAATGCAAGTGGCGATAACTTTGACATCACCAGTGATTCGGGAAGAGAACATGAGGGATGGAGGTTCGAAATCTGTTAAAAAAAAATTCAATTTTAATTAATACTATTCTAAGATTACATTAAGTCCTGGAAGGCAACATGCTGGCATGTGATACACATTCAATTCAGTTATGGGCAACTTTTGCAAGAGTGTATTTTTTAAAATACCTTCATTCTTATTTTATTTACTGTAATTAACAACCTCAGATTTCTGGAAAAGGTTATTTTTATTTTATTTTTTTAATTTCACTGGAAAAATCTTCAGAAAATAAACATTTTGTTGCAAGTATTATAAGCCCATCATGAAGAAATGTTTTGTAAAAAGAAATCACATTAGAAATCATATTGTGTCTCTGACTTTAGATCAGTCTTGTTATCTAATATATGGGTTGCTGTATTTAATGTCTAATTGCATAATTTATTTTTAATTTAAAACCACTTATGACTTTGCTTGGAGCAAGGTGTGTATTTTTTTTTCCAGTTTTTTGAGGTTGATTTTTGATCTAGAGTGTCATTTATGGAGCTCCTGGTGTTGATCAGAGTGTTTTAACCGAACAGTACACATACAGTGTGTTTATAGTATAAAGAGGTACCTGAGATCAGATAAAGTAGATACTGGAGCTTTGAAAAGCAGTATGGATTTATAATCTCTGCAGTCCTACTGTGCCAGCAGCGTTGCTTTAGGGTCACTTCTGTTATCCGTTGAAAGCTACAGATGTTTTAAAGCCAGCAAAGCATGATAATTTAATGTCTTTCAATGTGTTGGCTCTATATTGGGTCAGATAAAGTGAACTTTATTTTCTTTTTCTTACATTTGCAAAATAAGCATTTTCACAGAGTTATATTATTGTCTAGGGATGTATAAAACATTAAGAAAAACAGTTTCATTGTTGACTGTGTTAAAATTCTTGGTAGGGGCCAGAGATAGGTTGCATATGTGCATCCATAGAATGAATTCATAACATTATGCATTTAAAAAGTATAATTTAAGAAAACTTTATCCAAAAGCTTCTCTGGAAAAAAAATGGCTGAACATTAGTGTACATTTTAATTAAATGCTTTATATGCAATAGAAACATTACATGCAAAGAGAGAAAAAGTTTGCCTAATTGCCATGAGTTGAATTTTTCATAGTTACATACAAATATAATCATACGTGGCATATAAAGATTACCATCCAAAATATTGTTTATGAAAATAACACCATTTTTTTTAGTTTTTTTCACTAGAGCATTTGAATTCTGTCTTAAAAGAAAACAAAGCTCTATTTTTATCTGATCCAGATTTGAATTACAGTTGCTGTTCTAAGTTTAATTCACTTGCTAAATATTACCTTGAAGAAAGCAAAGCTTTTATTTTGAATAATTTCCTCAAGACACTGAGCAGCTTTAAACAAATATGCAAAAAAGTTTTTGCAAAAATGTCTAAATGATGATGCTTAAAAGCAGATTTGCAATAAACAAGAGTCTGTAAAGATTGTTGCTTATTTGTTGCAAAATATATATTTTTTACTCCAGCTAATGCTCGGTGTCTTAAAAAGGTTGATGGAATTTAGCTGGCTTTGGGAGTTGAATTCAGGTGACAAGGAAGGCTTTGTTGGAAGAGTCCAATATTTACTTTAATGTATTCTTGTTTGATAAATGATATCTTTAATCCTGTGTGATCCTATTCAGTTACAAACTGAAGAGGGAGATGAAAGAAGGAGAAGGTAACACAAAACTGTTAACTATATAGGAATTTTGCTTTGCAGTTTTGTGCATTCAACAGTAAATTTTACTGAATTTGCTCTGGATATAATACTAAAAATGCTCGAAACAGCTGTGGAATGTTTCTTCAGCAAAATATTTCTGTTTTTATGTTTGTTTTTTATCCTTAGCTTTGTTAGTCCCCATCCAAAGCCTTCTAGCAGAGACAATTGAATCCTGTCAGGGATTGCTACCAAGACATCGGAAGGATTTTTGACCAAGGTTTTTAAAGCTCAGTGTCACACCTGCCATATTTAAACAATGAGGGTGTTTGGTTGCATAGTCCTAGCATTTACTGTTACTTTTGTGTTGGTTTTTTTTTCTTCTTGTCCTTGTCTTTCTCTCTGGAATTACGCAGTGTTCACACTAGTGTTGAAATAGTTGACTGGGTAATACTTAATACATAGCTGGAATTGAAAGAGCATGACCTACCTGTTAACATTTTAATAATGAAATAGTGTGGACACAGCATGTCTTACTGAAGATTAACCCCTTATATACAGAATACAGAAAAGCAATCACTTTAAAAATGATGGCTAATGTGTAATTCATTGATTAAGGACTAGAATTTAAGGGGTTAATCCATTTGGAATCTTAAAACAGATGCAAAAATCCACGTATAGGAAAGCTGCTTTTATGGATATCCAGCCTAGATGTCTTCCCAATTTCTGTAGCTGCTTTGGCATCTTTTGGTGATTCAAGTTTCAGAGCTGATTTATGGATGGATATTATTTATCTTACACTGAGGTCAATGGCAAGATGCTAGCTAATTTTAATAGAGCTGAATCATATATCTTCTCTTGCTCATTGATTATATATGGTTATTAATAAACATTTGTACTTATTTACATAAAGTGTTTGGAAATGCTAGTGTTCATTTTTAAATATTTAAGAATAATTATTTAAGACTTCAGCAATAAAGTAACTGAAGTCATAAGTACAAGCTATATAAAGTAGAATAAACTGCCTACATTGACAATATTCATTGCTATAAACCTTAAAAATACCTTACCAAATAATGACGACTTTGGCCTCAGTTCATTCTTTTATCTTTAAATTTCTTTTGCCTTTCACTTGACAGTATCATCTTAATGCCTTCTTTCACTTCCTTTTAAATCTCCGATTAGTATATATCAATCTTCACTTGTATAGGGATAGCCAGTAAATGACAGAATATAAGCCCAGTAAATCCCATGCGAAAATATTCATGAGGATTTCCACAGACACATCGTTCTCTATAAAATAGAAATATTCTGTACCTAGATCAAGTATGACATAATTTCAAGATTGACATTTCCTCTTGACCTGTTTCTCTTCATGTCTTCATTGATGATGACTGTCAAGCCTGATCTGTTAATTCCTTGGCTTTACATTCTTTCCTTGGTGTGTTTTTTGAGTGTTTGATTTGCTGTTACTAGTATGTTTGCTTACATTAGGTTACATTTTAATGTTCAGTTGTGTCTTGTGGCACATTAAATGTTTATTGTAACAGCAAGCTCACTTTGGCAAAAATAAAAATCTGTCGCTAAGTCGTAGTTTCAAAATCACAGTTACTTAAAATTGATATAAAATTATACCTGCCACATGTTTAGACACAATTGGCAAAATCTTTTTAAGGTTTTGAATAGGTATAGTGTTTTTCTTTCTATAGAACTTTTGGTCTTCATGGTTTCGGGTTTTTCCCACCTTTTTCTTCTCTTAAATCTTTCTAGTTTTCTCTTGTTATCTTTCTAGATGAAATTGGGATGGATATATATGGCATACACTTTAATACTATTAGTCCAAAACTGAGTAAGAAATATGAAAATGTACAGATGCTCCTGGCTTAAATGTTTGTACAGTTCTTTCACATTTCTTTCAACTCCATAAAATTAAATAGCCTTGATTGTTCTATAAGTACACTTTGTCCTTACTTAATGTGAGATATTGTAGTACCTTCGGAGTACTTGAGAATTTCACTTTTAACTGGGACTATGTTTCAAGATAGCATGTGGTCATTTTAAGTTGTCTCAACAAACACAGGGCACAATTCACTGGGAATGTTTCCTGCACAAGTTTCATTAAAATGAATGGGAAGTCTGTACAAATGCCCATTCAGTTCAGTGAAGCCTGCACAGAAGAATTTCCAGATCGATTTTGCTCACAGTTTGTTGTAACTTTTACTTCATTCAAGTGGATTTTTGTGTTCCTTCTGTCTTGTGTTTCCTGTGCTGGTGCACTGTGTCCAACCATTCTTCCTTCAACATGTTAATTTTAGGGGGGAATCATTTTCCCAGTAGACGGTTCTTCACAAGTAGATGAGTGTAAAAAGATAAGATTAAGAGCTAACATTTTGTTACGCTCTTGACTATTTTTCATATTGGACTAAATGATACACAGTTTAAGGAATATTGCTGCTGATATATACATTGGAGACAGGGATTTCAAAATAAATGGCATGTGTGACATGGAAGCTATTTTAAGGAACTGTCTTGCTCACCTGGTCAAACACCCATTCCTCACTGCATTTTGCCAATTCAATCCATTTTAGATGTAACTTCGGGTATGGTGAAAGACCCACCGGACGTCTTGGACAGGCAAAAATGCCTTGACGCTCTGGCTGCTCTACGCCACGCTAAGTGGTTCCAGGTTCGGAACATCATTTTACTTTCTTCTTGTAGCCTTATGAGAGAGAGAGAGTAGTTCAGTTGTTCAGTTGGATGTTAAACTACACCAAAAAGGGGGGGAGAAATCCAGGTTGCCCATAGTGAATATATGTACACCTATATAAAATTAAATGGCTAGACCGGGGGGGAGGGGAATCATCTTCGAAGATTTGTACAGAAGAACTGTTTGTTCAGTTCTTGCCAATTTGATGTCAACTTGTTTTTCTGAACAGATAGCGAGGTTGAATATTTGGCTCGCTCTGGGGGAATTGTATGTTTGGTACCTGTTATGTATTCCATAAGGCTGCAGAGTAACTTTGCTTTAAATAACAGAATGTGTGTTTAAAGCTTTGTGTTTTAGGTGTAAGACTTTTACTTTTTTTATTTTTTTAAGCTCATTAAGTGTAGGGAATAAAAGGTGAGAAACTATTTGGTTCTGTGACTTTGCGCTTCAGCAAAGGCACAAGCAAGAAACCAAACAGATTCCCACAGCCTTTCATTCTCTCTACTTGTTAGCTCTTTACTTTTTGTATTTCTATTATAGGAAGGTAATTGTATTTGCTGTTACAAATAAATCTTAGGTCAAAGTGTGCAGGAATTCAAGGCATATTAGACTTGTAATATAACCTGTGCACCTTGACTTGTTAAGCTACTAACCATGGCCTAAAATGCTTCTGTAAATGGCAGCTCCTGGAATGTCTCCAAGTGACTTTATTTATTTTCTGTTTTTGAGCTTCCATTGAACAGTGGCATTTTAGCTTTTCTAAGAGGCCTCTTTTTCTATTGGTGCTGGGATTGATTAACTTGATTTTGTATTGCTCTCAAGGCTAGAGCTAATGGTCTGCAGTCCTGTGTCATTATCATACGTATTCTTCGTGATCTCTGTCAGCGAGTGCCAACTTGGTCTGACTTTCCAAGCTGGGTAAGTAGTATTTTAAAACCATGAGCATATTATCACAAGTTATGTATCATATTTGCATTGGTATATTTCCTATAAGAGGCATTATTTAGTTTCTCAGGCATTGTTGATTTCTTTCAGAAGCTACATTACAATAGACCCTTCATTTTATAGACCTTGATTTAGTGGACTTTGGATTAAAAAAAAAAAACTAAATTTCCAGCAATACAGACTTTGCCAAAAGCAAGATGAAGTTCATTATATGGCAGATAGTTTGAACAATGTGTTTGCTTTTAATGTCAGTTATATACATGACTCTTTATGCACATATAAAATCCCATTGCTATTTAACAGACATTAAACTCTAACACAGAGACACCTCTTTCCTCAGAAGGCTATTAAAGTGAAGATTCATTATCTATCTATTACGTTAACTCCTTTGATAAACACACATAGATCAGGATGATCATGGATGGCTAAAATGAAATATTTTAGAGAATAGAGTATAAAAGATTTTTAATAATAGAAAACTTCTCAATAAAGATAAGATAAAGCAACAAATGAGTGATAAATTACCATGGGTCTTTTGGTATCAAGTCAAATCTCTTTTGAGCAATAGAAATATTAGACCTTCAGTAACAGTAATATCAAGAATTTAATATTTCACTGTTTAGAGCAACCAAAAGCAACACTCTCACACATGTACATGTTATATTACAATTAGATAGAAGATCCACCACGTGGCTTAAAGGAACCTTGGAATATTGATTTTAGTAATCTCATACAAAGATGATTTGGTAGATATTGTGGAAATTGGGTGAATTCACCTCAGCTTCAGTATAAGAACTGCAAGATGATAAATCACGGCATTTGACTTCCATTAGATTGCCGCATATATATCAAAATTATTCTTCCAAATATTGGAGAGATCATAAAAAGGGTTATTTCTGATTTGTGGTGGTAATTGTGTGTTAAGCTTTTTGATGTAAGATTTTGTGGAAATAGTTAACATCATTAAACAAAGAATTAAATGTTCCCCAGAGTTGGATTTACTGCATTTATTTACAGGATCAAACCTTAAGCTTAAAAATAAAGAATTTGTCTATTTAATTTTAGCAGCCAAAATAATAATTGTACAATATTGGAAAATTCTAGATAACATAACATTTAAGATGTAGATTAACCCTAACCCTTCAACTGCCCCATCACAAAAAATATTATAGAAACAGTTAAAATAATGAGACATCAGAAAGAGGAACCACAATTTTATCAATTTTGGATGGATTTTATAAGTTACCTCAATAGCAATACACTATAATACAGTATATTTTCCATATATGGTAAATTTGTAATATGTGGTTTTTCTAAGTTCTTTTTTATATTGTCTACATTTTTTTCTTTCTTGTGTATCTTCGATTAGTTACCTGATACTATTTATTATTTATAGTTCAGTAAAAACAATAAATACAAAAATTTTATCTATTATATCACAGCAAAATGAAATATTTCTAAATAAGCAAAAGCCCATTCATTCAATACTTTTAACATCTATTTATTACAAGCTGTGTATTTTAGATGGTAATGCTGAGAAATGTAGGGGGAAGGTAGAATTAGTAAAAACAAAAATAAAACATGATCTTCCTCCATACTGACATAAATATGACAGTATAATTGGTTACAGGAAGGTGAACGTTTTCTTTATGGTAGACTGAAACTGAAAGTTATGGGCAGATGCTGGGGTGGGGGGGTGGGGTGCAGGGATGCTGTGGGCAGGCACAGGCAGGCGAAAAATCAGAGGGAGCAACTTCCAACCTCCTATCGGCTTTCCCATTGGTTTTGCTTGTGGGAAGTCAACAGGAAATGTTGGAAATCTGCAATCACGTGACAATGGTCCACTGCGACATAATTGTGAGCCAGGCACTGATATCCCAGATCATGATCACAGGAACACTGTATTGGTTAGAACTCTAAGGATCAGTTGTAAGTCTTCCTCATTCAACATCATTGTAACTTTGAATAGTCACTGAACGATCGGTTGTAACTTCCTGTATTTCAATTTGTAAAATGTCTTCCTCATGGTTGTTTTCCAAGATGATCCTTTTTCTGGAAGCAGTTGCCTTATCTAAGAGGATTTTAGAACTATTAGTTCCATTCAGTTAGAGAACACAAATTGGTTTTTCAGAGGGATACTATAATTCTATGACCTAGGCTCTACTCCATTCAATAGCTAACTCCCTTCTGAAAAAAACATGAATATCTGGCTTGTGCCATAAGACTTATTCATAAAGGACCCAGCAAACCTTGCAGGCTAGATTTGTTTCCTTTATTCAGCATTATCTTTGTGGTGATGTAAGACGTATGATGTACAAGGCTTTCTTATAAGATGCATCTTATAGTACATTCTGCAAGGAAGACAGCAGTATTTGCAGCGTTCTTCACACACCAGCCTCTTGAACTTACCTAAGTACATGAACTAAAGTTGACATATTCATTTTTGTTAAATAAATTCGTTAGAAAAGGAGCATTAGAGATAATTCCCAATTCCTAAAATTCAGCCAAAGCATTTTGCTTGTATTGCTCACATTCATAACATATACTGGAACATTAATTACTAAAAGTTTCCATAAGTTTAGAATGATAAGTAGAATCATCCAGATACCTTCTCAAGCAATAGCAGAGTCTTTCTGTTAGGTGCAAACAACCAGCACCAGTCTCAAGCAGAACATACATTGTTAGTTACCTATGTTACAATAACTTCACCAGACTGACTGCATTACCTTGTGAACAGTCAGCTGAGGCTTCAGCGATTCTGGGGGACGTGCCGCATTCTGCAGCACAAGGACTCTATGCTCACACACACACCCCAGTCTAGCTGGAGATTCCACCACACTTTTCCACCTAATAACAGGTCACACCATCACCACTGTTCACTTTGTTGGTCTCTCAGAGACATTTTTTTACTTACCTTCTCCTAAAGCAAGCTTCTTGGTATAGTTGGTATCATAGGTTTAGCCATGGATGGAATGTGATCACTGCCTTTCCCAGGGAAAGACTTTAACCTATTATTAGTGAACTCTGGTACACAAAACCAGAAGGAACTTCCACAGTAATAAGTTTTGCTATGTGATTTAAATGAAAATGTAGGCAGTGGCTTATTTTTGCTTATTTATTTAGGCAATGGAATTATTAGTAGAAAAGGCAATTAGCAGTGCTACTGGACCACAAAGCCCTGGAGATGCATTGAGAAGAGTATTTGAGTGTATATCTTCAGGAATTATCCTAAAAGGCAAGTTGATTGATATCCCAAATCAATAATTTCTTGATAATTAGTTTTGCTGATTATTTATTAAATTTATACTGCCCTTCTCACTATCCAAAGGTACCTTTAGCATATTCTTTTTTTAGATTTTAGTAAGGATGAAATAATATTTCTGGTATATCTGGTTTCTTGTAGGTGGTCCTGGTCTTCTCGATCCTTGTGAAAAAGATCCTTTTGATACACTGGCTTTAATGACAGATCAACAAAGAGAAGACATTACTTCAAGTGCACAGGTAATTTAATGTTGTGAATTATGAACATTTTGAAGATAAACAAGCCAACAGTATAATTTGAGCTGAAAATCAATTGTGTTACCCAGTAGTATTTAACACTTGTTTTTAAGTAAATGGAATATGTTTTTTTATATAACTTGGTAATTTATTTAAGTTTTCTTTGAGTCAGGCTCAATTCGTATTGATTTCATGGACATTTCCATACAGTTCTCTTGTCAATGGTATCAAAGAGTTTGCTACTGCATTGTTTATGGATTTTTTTTTACTTTCCTGTCTAGTTTACAGCCCTAATATTCCCTAGTTGTCCTATCCATGTGCTAACATTTTATTTATAAATTATTGCTCTTGACTTTTAAAAATGAAGTCACTAAGCAAACAATAGTAGATGAGCAAAAATGAAATGTTACGTAGGAGATTCTAGCTGGTACCTCAGAGGTGGGTTTCAGCAGGTTCTGACCAATTCTGGAGAACCGGTAGTGGAAATTTTGAGTAGTTCGGAGATGGCAAGATGCCTATTCTCTGCCTCCCGAGTCCCAGCTGATCAGGAGGAAATGGGGATTTTGCAGTATCCTTCCCCTGCCACGCCCACCAAACCACGCCATGCCCACAGAACCGGTAGTAAAAAAATTTGAATCCTACCACTGTGGTACCTGCTTGCCTCATTATGCATATAACATAGTTAACAAATACTAAAACACCTGCTAGGTCCACCATGGTGTCCTATGAGTCATATATATTGGGCAATGTATCTTTCTAGAGCAGTGTTTCTCAACCGTGGCAATTTTAAGAGAGGTGGACTTCAACTCCCAGAATTCCCCAGCCAGCTTAGCAGGCTGGGGAATTCTGGGAGTTGAAGTCCACCTCTCTTAAAATTGCCACGGTTGAGAAACACTGTTCTAGAGCTCAATGCAGAATCTTCTATAACTTACAGAATTAACTGGCTGGTATCCTGTTTCCCCCACTCACCTCCCCATGCCATACAATTAAGCATGACTTGCATTGTGAACCCCTTTTTTTCAACTAACTTAGTATTGGTTGATCTGATTTTCCTGGGGTTTTTTCCCCCCTTCTTGACTCTTCTGAAAACTTCATCATAACAAGACAAGTTATTCATCATGATCCATCTTTCAGTCTTATTACTCATTTTGCAAATGCTGGCATTGGAGCATAATAAATGCTTTTTCTGCTTGGATGAAGAGCATAGTTGGCTTAGCCAGACTCTCCCACTTCCTGGGAGCAGCTTTTAAAGGTAGCAGTTTCCAAAGCATTTGTGTCCTTTTAGCTTCTTTCACACCCCCATTGCCCATAGAGCATTGGACCCTGCATCACCGTTATAGGCACTGGGGGGGAAATCACTTAATAAGGGTTCAAAGCCTTCTGAGTGGTCTGCCAACCTACCTAATTCCATGCAAGACAAAAAGAAAAAGATGGATAAAGGCCTGTCACTTCCCTGATTCCAGGTCTCTAATTCTTCTCCATCATGTCCTTCTCCAGCCCTGATACCACAAATTATGTTATTGATGGCCTTTTTAGCTCATATTGCTCAGTTGACCCCAGCTTCTCCTCACATACAGAAATCAATCTCAGAAGAAGAGACCTGAAATAGGCTTGTCTTAAGATCTATTACTCCATAATACCTTATCTCCCTTCATAAGTCCTGTTTGGACCAAGATCCCTGTCTTTGTCTCAGTAATTTAGCCCTGCATTTCCTGAGATGACATGTATCTTGTGGAGTCTCAAATTGTAATGCATGCTATTTCATTCTGTAGTGGGGTTCATGCCAGTGTCTCTGAACTTGATAATAATGATTCTGTACTGCAGTTATCCCGAATATTTTTTACAGGCTTTAGATGCTTTCTATAACAAATTTTCATCCCACTCACATTTTGACCAAAGTATCAAACTTTCAGCTAGAAGAAGTTTTAACTTCTCATATCAAGATGTTTTAGCCAGATTTTGGCATTGTTTAGACACAAAACATAACAAATTTACAGACATCAGCCTGAAGGCTCCAAATGATCATGATTAAACTCTGATGTTCATCTATATCATACATTTTGGGATCTCATGGCTCACTTTTAAGATCTATGTGATTCCATAACAGATGATATTTAGGTTTTCTGGAGCATTTTGCAAATTTATCATTTTAGGTTCTAGATTAAATTCTTACCATATCATACCATCATTTCTAAGCATCTCATTTCTTCCTTCTTGGAAAAAATTCTCTTGAGGACTAGATTCCTCTCATTTTTTCTTTATTGCTCTTTTCATAGGTACTATGAGCATCTCTAGGAAGGTCACCAGTTAGGGTCCATTGCCATCTCAAATATTTTTTGAGGCAGCTTTTTTTTTTTTAATCAATGCTCTCACCACTGCTATATTCATGTCAGCATGGAGAGTTCACATCCAAGACCTCTGCGTCCAAGACTCTGAGTATAAACATAGACATCACAAAATGCCACTTGAGCTTCTCATAGTTTGGAATTCCACGGTAATCAGATACAGCAAAAAGTCTGCACACCAAATTATTCTGTAAACTAGCAATTTCCAAATGTGTAGAGATGCATAACCTATGTAATTCACAGATGACTGGAGTTCCAGGTAAGTAACCCAATTCTTGTGCTGAAAAAAAAATGTGTTAAATAAGATTTTTGCTGCTGGAAATGACTTATTAAAATTAACCGGCCTCTGTTCGCATGAAGTTGAAATTCAGTCCATCTGATTTCCTTTTTCCTTCCTTCTGCTACCAGTTTGCACTGAGACTTCTTGCATTCCGTCAGATCCACAAAGTTCTAGGAATGGATCCTTTGCCCCAGATGAACCAGCGTTTCAATATTCACAGCAATCGAAAAAGGAGAAGGGACAGTGATGGAGTTGATGGATTTGAAGCTGAGGGGAAAAAAGACAAGAAAGACTATGATAACTTTTAAGCAAGAAGTTTGTGTGTGCATTGTTAACACAACAAAGTGAAAACGGAAGCCATTTGTTGTAAAAATAATTCTTAATATCTGTTCAAGTACAACTGCCCCCAAAAGTTACAAATACTTTTGTGTGGCATTCACACCATTTTAAAGGATGTGCAGACTTAATTATGATAGGAAAAGATTACTAATGAAAACTGTATTTCAATTTTTGGTTTGTTTTTAGCCTGCCTCCTTTCTTTAGGTTCTAAAATATAACTCTTGATTTATGTTCTTTATGTTAACTGGTCACTGTGTACTTAAGTTGTACTGTATTTAATACATTGTTAACGTGTTTCAGTTGCCTTGTGTATTTGCAAATATGTTTAGAATTTGTACTTACCTTTCACACTTGTAAGTTGCTTTGTATTACAAATGGTAAATACAGCTCCTCCTTCACTTAATATTTTATAGCAGAACACTTTTTTGTAAAGTGGGGCTGCAGGACTGTTTCTCCTTAATGTGAAGCATTAACAATCTCTTATCCTGCTATTTAAGTGCTTTCAATTTAACGTTTCTGCCAATTCCATGGCATTTGTCTATCTAGTGATATAATGGTGTAATTAAGACAGATTTGTGTTATTCTAATCAGGTTTGTTGTTAGTTACACATTAGCAGTATAAAAGCAAAATGTATGCAGTATGAACAGCAATTTTAGCAATTGATTAAAAATGGCATGATTTTGTTTTTTAATAGAATAGCTTTTTAGAAGTATTGTTTTAGTCTTCATGTCTAGGGCTTTGTTCAGTTGACTTTCACATAGCAAGGCCAAAAAATAATTTTCTGAAATGTTGCAAAAACTGTAAACAAGAGGACAGTTTTTCCTGTTTGGGTAGAGTTTGGCTAACTATTTTTGGAGAGCTTTATAAGTATGGTAATAATACCATTAGCTCTGAATTAAAAATAATTGTTTGCCATATCAGTGCCTGTGAAAGGGTTCCTTTGCTGTTTTTGTACCAAATTATACAGTGATTTTCATTTAAACCTAAAATTGAAGATAACAGTATCTCACATAAATTAAAGGCTATGCTATAAAGGAAAAATAGCAGAAAATTATTTGCGGCCATAATGTATGCTTACGTCTCCTTCAAACAGCTAAATATTATAGCAGTGGTGTAATTCAGTCTACATCTGCCTGTTGATGTATGCTTTGGTTCACAGGTGTGATTTGTTACAACACTACAGTTGAATACACAAATAAAGAGTAAAAATGTACTAAGTGATGTACTATTGATTGTACACTCAGGATAGATACCCCTATTATTAGTTTCATTAATTTAGATATATCAATTTAGCAATATTCATAATATTCCTAAAGATGCCCTGATGAACATGACATTTTGAATCAGTCTAATTTCAATAAACTACATTAAGCTTTCTATTCCAATTAATCAGATTGTAAAATTCTTAACCTTTCAAAATGTTTGAATGTTGCTAGGCCTTGAGTTGGTGTTTATTTTTAAATTATTTTTTACAAAGGATGATGCCTAGTGTAGCATTAAGAGAAAGGACTTTGGAGGAAGAGGTGCTGTGTTCATTGCCTTGAGCTTTTGGAAGAAAGACAAAATACACTTTAATAAGAGTATAAATAAAATCATCAGCTGGTATGAATTTCTCCCTCACATAAACTTTGGGGGTTAAATTTCCGGACACTTTACTGAAACTATCTGGAAAAAATATCTAAAATACTATAAGCGGTAAATGGTTCTTCAGAAACATATCTGGGGATAAGGGGAATCATACTTCCTTGAATGGTGAAATATATTGATTATAATTATATTTTGCATCTTAATATGTAGACAAAAATATATTGTACATAAGAGATCAAAAATTATGGGCATATGTCTGATGATGTGCAACTGGGCTTTTCAGGGCTGGAACTTCAATTTCTGTTTCTTAAAAGGAAAATTCTCTTTAAAAACAGTAACTTTAGATTGTCCCCAGTAAAAAAAAAATTAGAATCCAAAAATGAGGAATCTTTTCATCAGCAGGAGACGTGCAGATACTTTCCATAGATGAAATTCATTCCAATGAAGGAAGAACTAGCTGCCTGTACAGTACATTTGTCCTTAGGATAGGGGGTTTCAGAGAATGAAATTTCTGAGCCAAGCATTGGTGCACCATCTCTTAACAAAACAAATGAAGCCAAATAACCAATTTGCTGCTATATACAGAAAGAGTTAATTATGAATAGCAGCTTTCTAGAGAGTAGGGAAAAAATGTGCCAACGCTAATTAGAATCCTGGTCTTGTACTATTCCTTCATTTTGTTTTCTGTTAATTAAAGATGATGGAGAAGAGGGGAGTTTTCATATCGGTTTAATTTTTTCATCTTGGTAAAGCTTATGTATAAATTTAGTTCAAGTAAAGCTTTTTAGCATTTATCTCTTGCATTTCTTTTTTTCCCCTCCAATCCCACTGCAATTTAAGTGAGAAGCTCTTTAGGAACAAAAGTTATTTATTTATGCCTATTCTGGTGTTGAGTCATAGCAACTGGACTTCTTTTCCTGTTGGTTAGAAACATTTCGCTGCTTATTGTAAACCAACAAGAAAAGGAAGTCCACTTGTCATGATTCAACTTCCAGACAACTCTACCAGGATGACTGAGAATCTTCATTGATATATTTTTACTTAGGTTGCAGTGTCAAGCACAGTATTTGTTGGTACAGAATGGGGAGGGGGGACACTTTCTCGCAGGCAGAATCGTGGATATCTAACTGTTTTCTGAGTTGGCCTATCCAACCACATGGTTGACAATCCTTCTCAAGGCCTCATGTCATTGGACGTATTGGACATTTGCAATTCTCGTTTATTCTGACGTTTAGCCATCTTAGTTACAAATTATGGCGTTCAAAATTACAACGGCACTGAAAAAAATTACAACAGGTCCTCATATACGGATGTCAGCATCTCCACAGTCACCTGATCAAAATCTGCTGCTTAGCAACCAACTTGTATCCCCAACAGTTGCAGCATCCTGGGGTCATGGGATCACCATTTGTGACAAGTGATTTGCTTAACAATTGGACACAACTACTTACTTAACCAACACCTTGCTTAGCAATTAAAATTGTGGTCATAAGTTAAGGACTACCTGTGTAAAAATTCAGATAGCCTGCCTCCAAGAAAAATTAAACCAGAACATCTGGGTTTATATGGATTTAGTATTTAAATATGTATAAGAATGGTTTGGCTGGGTTATGAAATAGATTGCTATCTGCTGAAAAGTGTGGAATAAAGCCTCCCACACATATATTAGTAGATTGCTCTTGCTAGTGATGTATATATTCATACTGTGTATTAAAAAAAGGACTAGCCTTGAAGTTTTGACTGAAGGTCTAAAAATTACGGTAAATTGCAGTTCTATGCAGCCTTGACTGGGAATAAGTTCCACTGAATGAAGTGAGACTTCTCAGTAAACACAAATAAGATTAAGCTGCAATTATACATAGATTCAAATTTTTAAAACTTGAATGAGACTTCATTTTCTTCAAAGAACTCAGATACAAGATTATCAACGTTTTAGAATTTGGGAGATAATGGTGCAAACATTTACTAAATACATATGGACTGACTTTATTAATTACTTTTTTTCCTCTGTTTTAAAAAGAAAATACAACACATTCAGGATAGGTGCTTTACAAATCTGTACTGTTTATTAGTTTAATTGCTGAAGAAATTGGTTCACATACGATGCTATAGATCAAAAGCAAATAAATTACTGCATGGCTTAGGGCAACATGTGAATCAGATTTCAAATCTCTTAAAACTTTAAATCTCTTTTAAGTCCCAGTCAGCATAGCCAGTGATTACGCGGGTTGTAATCCAAAATATCTGGGAAGCACCAGATTTCATCAATGATCCATTATGCAATGTTCAAACAGTACTGGAATTGTTTATTTCTACTACAGAACAAACAAAATGTTAGCATGCTTGTTTAACCAAGCAATAATTCAACGTTAAGGACATTGTTCCTAAATTCCAGTGGAATTAGAACACAATTTTCACTTGGTTCTAACAATCATATCAGTGAAAACATTTTCTTTTGTTAACAATGGTGTGAACTGGCTGCTATCTAGCTAGAAACAGCTATTTCACTGGCCTTGCTGGGTCATTTAATATTTAAGCCATATTGAGATATCGCTACTGCTTTCTTCCAGGAAATACTGCATTTCTATTAAGCTACAGTTGAGATAGAAAATAAGTTACCGGATTTAGAAACCTCAAGCAGCCATTTGCCAAGTCCCCAAACTCCTGAATTTTTAAAAAGGGAAAGCTTTTTGCACATACATTGATGAATGACTTCAACTATTTTAAGAGTCAGCCCCAGTGACCCCTTATTCAGACTAAGTTTTATCATTACTATTACCATCAGAGCTATTTGAAAATCAATTGTACAAGGACTCAAAGAGCACTACTCCTGCCAAGGAATCATAGTTATTTCAAGCCCTCTAGAGCTTATTATGCAATAATGAAAAAGCTGCTGGTAAAAACTGTTCTGAATCATTCCATCTGGGCTGTCAGAATTGTTCGGATATTTCCTCCATAGTCAGGAAAGCTAAAATTTGCTGCAAGATTACATTTTAAGGGGGTAAGCAAAGGGAGAGAGGCAACAGTGGTGGAATTCACACCCTATCATAGGCCAAAGTGCCATAGTGTTTCTGCAAACTCAAACTCTGCCGAACATCTGAATTTTGATCATATTACCATGCGGATGCTGTAATGGTCGTAAGTCACATTTTTCAGTGCTGTTGTAACTTTGAAGAGTCACTAAATGAACTGTTGTAAGTCGAGGACTACCTGTATTTCCCCCCTGCAATAACCCTGTAAGGTATTGGGCTGAGAGAGAGCCACTGGTCCAAAGTCACCCAGCTGCCTTTCAGTCATCTTTTTTACAATAAATGCGTGTTACCTACAATACAGTATTTGTACATAACAATCGGACCCCTAAGAATATTTTAAAGTAGTATTGTAAATTTTATAATTCATGCAGCATTTAGAAAAATTGTATTGCAATTTTTTTTATCGTAAATTTGACTTTAAAAATGCATTGTGCATGATAAAAGGAACTTCATTTGAGCGCATACTTTACATTGAAATATATTATTTATATTATTATATTGTTTATATTTATATATATATAATATAAACAATGATCGACCATACACGGGCAATCAATTCAAAGTCCGAACTTCCAGCAGAAAAAAAGGAGGAGCCAATTAGGGCGCCGCAGAAGCTTTTGCTTCACTGATTGGACAAAGCGACTATCAATCGAAGTTCGTTCTTGAGGCTGTGATTGGTTCCTTTTCTCGCTCCTCCCAACCCTCCAGGATCAGAGCGTAAGCCCCCCCCTCCATCTTACCCTTCGTTGCCTCGCGGCCTGGGCGGTCCGCCGCTTTGATTGAAGGCACGCCGGCCCAATGGCGTCGCTGCCTCCGGGGCCCTTCCTCCAGAAATGGGGAGGATCGGGGAGGGGCCGCCGCGAGGCGCGCGGGAGAGCAGGCAGAGGCCCGTCGCGGCGATGGGAGGGATCAACTACTTGAGACGGAACAGGGCGGCGTTGGCGGAGGCGGAGGATGTGGAGTCCTCCTGGGAGGAGCTGCCGACACCGCCGACGACGTTGCCGACGCCCCTGCCCGCCGGCACCGGCTGGAGCAGCAGCAGCAGGGCCGCCGGGGGGACTTCGTGGGGGCAAGCCATGCTGGGCGCCGGGGTGGGCGCGGGGGCTAAGCCGGCCAAGCCCTCCTTCGTCTCCTACATCAGCCCTGAGGTGAGGCGAATGGGGGGTGCGCGCGCGCGCTCCGAAGAGTTCCCGCGAGACCGGCGGCGAAGGCGGCTCGGTCCCCGGGTTTCCTCTCGGGCGGCGACGGCGGCTGCTCTTCCGGGGCTTCGTCGTCCTGTGAGGGGGGAAAAAAAACTTGGCTGCTTTGTGGGCGAGGGGTGCTGTCGCTCCAGTCCCGCCCGCCTCCCCATCCCTAGTCTAGGAAATGGCATCCCTTTTCTTTATTCAAGGGAGCCTTGTTTTTTTTGGGGGGGGGTTGTGAGGAAGTGGGGTCAAGACCCATAAGGAGCATTTTACTCTTGGCAACCGGCGTCCTCTCCGTTTACGAAACCCTCGGGAGGAGAGAGGACTTATCAAA
>QLTV01003108.1:3903968-3925511 GCA_003457575.1 Thermophis baileyi | reverse complement strand
ATATTCATGAGCAGGAAGAGTCATGTGGTAACTCAGTCAGCCAATGTGAGTAAAGTGCTACTGAGTCTGTGCAAAAGGAATTAAGCAAGAAGCTGGACATGTTTTCCAGTCTCAGGTCTGTCTCTGTATCTCTCTGTGTGAAGACTTCATTATGATGTGTTGCTGTAAAGAAGAATGTATGGTATTGTAAATATTTTGATAAGATTATAAAGAAGTTATTTGATTCAGCAAATGCAGTCAAATATTCATGAGCAGGAAGAGTCATGTGGTAACTCAGTCAGCCAATGTGAGTAAAGTGCTACTGAGTCTGTGCAAAAGGAATTAAGCAAGAAGCTGGACATGTTTTCCAGTCTCAGGTCTGTCTCTGTATCTCTCTGTGTGAAGACTTCATTATGATGTGTTGCTGTAAAGAAGAATGTATGGTATTGTAAATATTTTGATAAGATTATAAAGAAGTTATTTGATTCAGCAAATGCAGTCAACTGTGAGAGCTTCTGATTTATTTTTTTACAACAGAGAAAGCAAAATTGTCTAACAGAGTCAATTTAACCTGTCCCTTAGTAGGTTAAGCCAGGGGCCCACGGCCTATTCGGAACCAGGCTGCGCAAGCGGTGGGTGCTTGCGCGGGAAGCTCCATTTGCATGAACGGTGTGTGCACCCGCCGCTTGTGTAAATGGAGCTCCGCAAGCGTGCGCACCTGTTCTTTGCACAGAACCATTCCCACCCCCCACCCCCAACTAGTCCACAAAGCTGGAAAGGTTGGAGACCCCTGGGTTAAACAACTGGGGATGGTTTATAGCTTTGTAGGCTTATAGTCCCAAAAGGTAATCCCTTGTGCAAATCCTTTCTTTAACTGATGTAAAATGAATGATAACACCAGATTTTCAGGATTTCAGGACAACTTTATATAGTTTTGTAGGAGGTTAGCACCCACCCCTCTCCTAGAAAAATGAAATATCCTAGGAAATATTAAAAAGGCAGAATATTATATAGAATATCCCTGGAAACATGTTTATAGGCAGAAAATAAACTCTCCTAGTAGCCCCCACCTTTGTCAATGGACCATTAAGACCAGAGCAAACTCACTTATAGCCCCCACCTTTGTCAATGGGCAGTCTATTCTGCATAACAAAGATAGGATTAGCCCTCTGCCTCATGGCACCTGGGAAGATTGCATCAGCCAGCACTCAAACTAGCCTGGGACACAGACAAAAGCCTACAGAGTTGCCCCTGCATGCCCCCTGGGAGTCTGACAGCCAATGGGATACATTTCTGTACAGGAACAGGAAACTCTGAGGTGGGGCCCAACAGAGGACATAAAACAAGGGACTCTCGGCATCTCTGCCCTTTTTTTTCTCTTCACCCAACATCTGGAAGCATGTGATCCACCTTTTCTGTTCAGGAACTCATGCCATGTGCTCCTGTCCACCATTAAACCTTCTTTCCAAGCAACTTCCATGAATCCAGTGTCTTTTTCCCCACTTGGAACCGAACCCAGAAGGATATTCCGTACAACAGTTTCTAAGACTAAACGAAGTTATGAGTACTTTAGCATTTATCATAGTTTGCCATTTTTGATAACTGGTCAGTCCATATGCAGTGTTTTTTTAATTCTCCCATTGTAGTCACTTGAAAGAACTAGGAGATATAGCAAAAAAGATTATTCTTATTAGAGAAAAACAATTAAACTGTAGATTTAGAGTCTTGGCTAAGTGGTGTTTATTTTTTGCTAACTAGCTCTGTAGTATAAAGGAAAGCATTGGTTTCCATTTTGATTACGTACTAGTATTTTGCCTTTTTTGTGTTTTTTAAAGTATTTTCCACATTCTTTTTGGATACTAAAGTGGTAAAATTAAAAAGCTTTGGGGAGCTTGTATTTTTCTCTGAAAAAAAATATTGAGAACATTAGTGTCCTTTATTTTTTAACAATACTTGCTGGTATGCAACGTTCATGGTTAACTGTGTTTATATTTGGCTGGCTTCCTGTTGACAGTTGTCAAAACATTTTTGATGCAAAATGCAACAAACTTTAAAACAAATTAGCTCCTTTCTCTCAGGTAAAAAGGAACAGTCAGTACTGAGACTGTTATGTATTGACCTTAAACATTTATTCATGGCATAAATCCAATTCCTGATATTGCATCATTAATATAAGTATAAATAACAGTAAAATTGTAAGTGGGAGAAATAAATCTGTGAATGGTGTTTCTTTTCTCATTTAGATCATATTGGTTGATAAAACAACTTTTAGTTAACCTGAAATATGTAGTGAAGGTGCATTGATTTGTTTTCTTGGCTATGCAGACTTCAGGTGGTTATTATAAGTTTAGACGGACATTTGGTGTGTGTGATGGATCCGGAATGAATTTATAATGTAGAAATGGGTTTATTTTAAAAAAAAATAGTTTTTATTAAACAATTTTATCTTTAAAAACAACATAAAAACAACCACAAATACAGAAAAAGAAAACAAAACATAACATAACAAAACAATATATACCATATAGAATCATTTTACAGCTTTCCGTATCGGTACACGTAGTTTGCTTTTGTAATTCTATCTTCTATATTACCTTCCTGTCTACTACTCAATAATCATATAGTATAGTAACATTGTAATAACATATATTTTAACAAGTCTAATAATATTGCTTTTTTTCATTAACCACCTTGAGCCATTTGAAGAATGCTGAGTGAACTATTTAGAGATTTATATTAGAATGACATATCACTGTAAACATGAGGTTTTCAACTAAAGGTTCTGATTGCTGAGGGGTTGAAAGCCAGGTTCAGGGAGGTTGTACCAGCTTGTCCCAATAGAGCAGGAGCCTTGTGGATTGGGCTCCTGCTTTGTGGCTGGTATTGCTGGGATTTCATTCTCCTCTCCCATTCCTGCAAGAGAACAAAAGGGAGAGAACAAAAGCTGGAGGGATGAGTGGTGGCAACAATGTGTCTTCTGGGCAACATCTACCGATTGCTATTGCGTTGTGCAGGACTGATGGCAACAGCATCAATAAATTGTTAGGTAGGTTGAGGATAGAAAAGGAAATTGCAGAAAGAAAGAAAAATATGAGATGATGAGATCTGAAAAACAAATATAAGAACTAGCAAGCTAACTATTGAAATGATTCAGATCGTTTTGCTTGGGGAGTGGAAGGTTTGAAACTCTGAATATTAGGGCTCTGCAAATCAACCATAGGGATCTTTACAAAGGATGCTGGTGGAAGCAAAACGCCCTTAAAATGCCAAGTAAGCCACATTATCCAGGTGACTCGGCCTAGGTGCTTTGTGTCTGATTTGAAAATGGGCTGGATCTGGCTGGGATTTGCAGAGAAAGTCCTGTATTGCATTTCTACATTTCTATGGCAGAGGTGGGGAACAGTAGCTTGAAATGGTGACTCACAGAACTGGTGGCTCTGTGAGTCTTCCTCCCTCCTGGTTGTGTGAACCAAAGTGGAACCGTTTGGATCAACTAAAATTCTAGAAGCTGTGATTTTGTTTCCCACTTAATTTGTAGGGAGTCAAATCAATAATTTGTCAGTCTGGTGGCATAGAAGTTTAATATTTTGATTGCCAGGATTTCTCCCAAATCTGCAAGGAGAGGTCTTTCCTAGTATTTTTAAGCAACAGATAAAATAGAAAACAATCAAACTTGGGGCTTTCAGCATACAAGACACATTTTCAGACATTAGAAATCCTTCATGTATACTCCTTTTCACCATCAAATCAGGTTTTACTGGTTCATTAGGCTTGATGAACATAATGTATTATATACTAGGTGCTGTGCTTTTCCTGAGTAATTTAGGGCATGGTAATTCCAATGCTTTCTTAACACTAGTTAAAGATTATTAGCAATTCTATTGAGTTCTTGTTTGGGTTGTGAGCTTTGTTTTCCTTCTTTTAATATTTAATACTAAAAGGACAGCAGGGGATAGTACACATCAGCAATAGATTATTGTAGCTTTCTTGTAATGGTATCTGTGCTGTTGCTATATGCTTATAATTCTCCACATTTTTGTTAGGTTGGTTTCAGTTACTGTATAACTTTGGTAAATGTTTTCTACATGCCAATGTAACACAGCAGAAATAATTTGCCTTCAAAGTATGTTTTCAGTCTATTGAATATGTAACTTTTTACTTAACATCTGAACTAATGCAATGCCCTTTCTTTTAGGAAGTATATGTGAGGCAACCCATAGAAAAAGAAGTGGAACCTCACTTGTTACCAGGTAATGCTAAACAAATAATATTGCACAACATTGGATGCTGTAGTTGTGCATTACATGATACAATTAAGTAGATGATCTGAGTTCTAAAGAATACATATAAACAAATGAACTAAATACAAACATTTGTATTATTAGTATTGTATTATTATTATTGATCATCGCACAGTCAGCTAGATGTTCAGACTGGGTTTGGCATTTTTGTCTACCTATCGAGTCCTTACCAAGGACCTGGGATAGGCAGATCTGGATGTTTGATATCATCACAGGATGGAAGCTGTTCCAAGTAAAGCCGCTTTCTGCAATTGACTGATGGCAAATTTGTCAATGCCAATGGTGTTCAAGTGGTGCTCCAGTTTTTTGGGACTGCACCTATTACTATTGGTACTACCCTTGCTTGCCTTTGCCATAGTCGTTCTATTTCTATTTGTAGGTCTTTGCATTTTGTTATCTTCTCCAGTTCTTTCTCTTCTATTCTGCTGTCTCCAGGCACTGCCACATCCACTATCCAGACTTTTTTTGTCTTTCTTATTGACAACTGTTACGTTCGGGTTGTTATGTGGCAGGTGCCTGTCTGTCTGAATTCTGAAGTCCCAGAGTGTTGTTGTTGTTTTTATTATTCTTTTTTTCAGTTTCTGTAACTTAAAAACTATGGTGTTATTTTGAAAAATGAACCTATTTGCCTTATATCTATAAAAATAGCAGAGACTACTGGTTAAATGGATGCCAGGGCAGAAAAGATTCCTTTTTATAATATAGTCCTAATTTAGATGTACATAATTACCTTAGAATGTTGTTTTTTATTTCAGATTATTAAGGTTGACTGCCCTGTGTTTAACTCTGATCTGATAGTGCAGTTTAAAGTGCACTAGTATTTCTCCAGTTTAGAGCAAAAGCAGTATCAAACTCCCTTTAATTATGTAGCTCATATTACATCTACAGTGATAGCATTTGAGCAACTTGGAATTTGACAATCTTAAGTAGTTCACTGAGATGTATTAAAAAGCAAATTTAACTTCCGTTAGGTGAGCTGGTGCTTTGTGAAGCAAACATGGTTTTGAAATTTGTACAAGACGATGGATCAAATCGTGGCACTTTTGGAAAACTTATTTGCACAAACTTCAAGATTTCATTCCTTGGAGAAGAATCCACTTTAGAGGAAGTAAGTGATCAAAGTTAGTTTTTGTCTGTTTTGTGGGCAAATTCTCTCTGTTACATGATGGTTGTATACTTTTTATCTCGGTAATGAATCGGGCATGATGTTTTATAAAAGAATATTGGAAAGCTAAGCTATTGCTCTCCCTATAATGAATTTAGTACAATTTTACATCTTATAATTTTGAATGTGTAATCTATTTAAAGACTTTAAGAACTTTTTTTGGCAGAA
This sequence comes from Thermophis baileyi, assembly GCA_003457575.1. Classification (NCBI taxonomy): domain Eukaryota; kingdom Metazoa; phylum Chordata; class Lepidosauria; order Squamata; family Dipsadidae; genus Thermophis; species Thermophis baileyi. Next base: position 3,919,898 of record QLTV01003108.1, on the reverse strand, counting down.
AGTGAAAATATTAAATCCCTGGCAAATTAGAATATTACTTGTGGAAAATACTAGGGTTGGTTTTGGCACAGTTCTGGGAAGGATTAGAATCTTTAAAGGAAAAAAACCTGTGGTTAAGATTCAGCTGTATTTGGTAATGTTGATGATATTCTATTTCATTAGTTCTTAGAGGTTTAATACTCTAAAATAAAAAGAGCTAAGTAACTTTTTGAATGTATGGTCTATTGTATTGATAGTAAAAGAGAAATCTTATTAAATTATTCTGTGTTCTGTTAAGCAAAAGTTAAGGCATTTTCCTCTTCTAGGAACCGCAGTTCAAAAATAAAATCTTGGAAGAAAATGACATAACCCTTCAATGTGTAGATCAACTTTATGGAGGTAGGTTAGCATTAATAATGGCTTTATCTTAATTACTACACTTGGTTATCAGAAACACATGTTCAGTTTTGTCAAACGGGTGATTTAGATATTTTTAAAATGTAATGTTAATGTTTTAATTACAAAATGATGCATATTTGTGATAAGTAACACATGCAAAGTAAAGAAGAAGAGTACGAAATAATAAGCAAAATCACATTTGGATATAAAAGCAAAGTCATAATTAAATCTAATGTACAGCACTACATTCACTGTACTTCTCCATTCTTACAAAACCTGCTTCCTTCCATTGTGGACTGTATGGGAGATGAGAATCCTGGAGGTAATTTGGTTCTGAACCACCCTGAGTTTTAACAGCATTGTGAGATCCTTGAATTGCCTTGGAGAGCAACCTGTGATATACTATGATGTACAAGTAGTCCTCGGCTTACAACCATTTGTTTAGTGTCTGTTTGAAGTTACAATGGCATTGAAAAAAGGGATTGATGAACAATTTTCACACTTATGATCATTGCAGAGTGCCCATGATCAAGGGATCAAAATTCAAGTATTTGGCAGCTGGAATGTATTTATGACAGTTGCATTGTTCCCACTCACGTGAGCACCATTTATAGCTTTCCCAGCTGGCTTCCAACAAACAAAATTAACGGGAAAGCCGGATTCGCTGAACAACCACACAATTCACTTAACAACTGCAGTGATTTGCTTAACTGTAGCAAAAAAAATGTCATAAAATTGGGCACAAGTCACTTAACAACTATCTTGCTTAGCAGTGGAAATTTTGGCCTCCATTGTGGTCGTAAGTTGAGGACTACCTGTACTTGGAAAGGAACAACTCATTATCTGCCCTGATATATTTTTGGCCAGGTGGTTTTCAGATCATTGTCATTGCCTCCTCTGCAAAGACCATACTGCACTAACCCAGCCTTGAGGTTATCACTGCATGCATGAGTCAACAAAAGCAAAAGACTTTCTGTTCTAGTTAAAATTAAATTGAGCAGTAAATTGTCATGAAGCATGTATTCAAGTATTATTTAAATCTTCAGAAATACAAATATTTGAGGGGTAAAGTTTGGGTATTGTTTGTATTTTCAACAAGAATTGCAGGAGGTAAAGAAGGTAAATTGCAGTTGGTGATTAGGATAATAGTACCAAAGTAGGGTTGCAGAGATAACTACATTAGCAACAGCCCAAGCCACAGATCTGCACACTGATTCTCTTATGTTCTTTCAGGTGTATTTCACTCATTATGAAACTCTATATATCAGCATTTTAAATTTTTAAATGGTTCTCTAGTCTCTTAAGCAAATTGAAAAAAATGTTTCCCAGCTTCTCATTATGATGGCTATAAATTTAGGAAAAATTTTTGGGGCAAGAAGATCTAAGTTTACTGATTTGCTGGATAAATAGTGGTAAGTTGCTTACCTGAATAAATGTTAAAACTAACCTATATTTTCCTTACAGTTTATGATGAGAAAAAGAAACCTTTAAGTGGTCAACTGAGAAAATATCCAGAAACCATAATAATCTACTGCAAAGATCTTAGAGTGTTTCACTTCTGTTTAAGATATACCAAGGAAGAAGAAGTTAAAAGGGTAATTATGGCCTTACCTATTTCCTTTTTTTAAAACAAAAACCTTTGGAATATGACTAAACATCCACGAAGAGCACTCATGTTACAACTGAGTTATATTTTTAAAGAAGGTCCGAAAATTAAATGGGAAAGAAAGTCCTGCCTTGTTGAAGCATCTTTGTCTAGTTGTGGCTTAGCCATGTTTTCAGTTAATCACAAAATACTCCAACTATAAACCATTGGTTTACAATCTGCATGCTAAATGAATGGCAAGCAAAACCCATTATAGATTAGCACAGATTTGAATCCAAATCTTTTTGCCTTCATTTGTGAATCCACTTTTGCCTAAAATACCTATACATTTCAGTCTAAGGAATATAGTATATCCTAATTGCTGGATTCTATTTACAAATTAATTGTGCCATGTGAATATTTCTCATTTGATTTAGCATACAGTGAAGAAAAATAAGATATTGTGTGGCATTGATTTCATGACTATTCCTTAATTTTTTTTTAGATGAGGAATCTTAACTGTGTATAATATGTTATACTTTTAGGTCCTGTGGCTGTTAATAAGCCTTGGGTCTCTGTGTTTGATTTGCTTTGAACTCTTACCTGAGTGTTGGAAACGTATTGCAGTTTTGCAAGTTATGTTGACCTAGTTATACCTGCTTTGGTTGTTATGTTTGCTAAGAATGAAGAGAGAGGCTATGAACAAAGATGCAGGAAATGTATGGCCAAATCACGGAGCTGTGAACATTCTTAATCTTCTCCAAACCTTCTTTTCATAAAAATCATTAACCTTATAACTAGAGATAGCATTACAGAGGAAATCAACTTGGGGTCCTAATCTTCAGCCTCCTCATTCATTCATTCATTCCTTTAATCTGACTTCTAGAATTTTCTGCATTTGTTTCCATGTGCTATTGTCCTGACTTAATTGTTAACTCCAACACAATTCTACCTACTGACAAATAGCTATGCAGGCCACTTGTGAGGTGGCGAGGTGGCGCAGTGGTTAGAGTGCAGTACTGCAGGCTACTTCAGCTGACTGCTAGCTGCAGTTCGGCGGTTCAAATCTCACCAGGCTCAAGGTTGACTCAGCCTTCCATCCTTCCGAGGTGGGTAAAATGAGGACCCAGATTGTTGGGGGCAATATGCTGACTCTGTGAACCGCTTAGAGAGGGCTGTAAAGCACTGTAAAGCGGTATATAAGTCTAAGTGCTATTGCTATTGCTATTGTGAGATTTGTATCCTTTGTACTACAGTATGTTAGACAGCATCTCCTAGTCAGATATTTTAATGCTAATGAGCTATGGTAGCACAGTGGTTAGAATGCAGTACTGCAGGCTACTTCTGCGACTGCCGGCAGCCTGCAGTTTGGTAGTTCGAATCTCACCAGGCTCAAGGTTGACTCAGCCTTCCATCCTTTTGAGGTTGGTAAAATGAGACCCAGATTGTTGGGAGCAATATGCTGACTCTGTAAACCGCTTAGAGAGGGCTGTAAAGCACTGTGAAGCGGTAAATAAGTCTAAGTGCTGTTGCTATTGGTAATAGAGGAAGTCCATATACAGTATTTCAATAGAATTGATATTTAGCCTTTTGAGGTATATACGGTCACTTTAGGAAATTCTTCAGTCTAGGAAAGTTGGAAGGTACTTGGTTCTTCTAACTAGCATGAATGACTTAAAAATATGATGATTTATTGTTCCTTTCTTAGATTGTCAGTGGCATAGTTCATCAAACACAGACCCCTAAGCTATTTAAACGCTTGTTTCTGTTCTCTTATGCATCAGCTGCCCCAAATGATTTAGGTAAGCATGCACAATATATCTGCCTTGCTATTTTGATTCTAGATAACTGTTGTCTTGACAAACATTCTTTAAAACAGGCTTGGTCATCTGTCCTGTCCTGTCTAATACTGATGAGAAATAGATTGTATAATAGCTGTTCATGTATGATCAAGAGGTGAGCTTCAACAGAGTCCTGTAAAAGACTCACCAATATTCTGTATGTAGGAGTTTGATTTAAAAATGGCACTGCTACTTCTGTTAAAAATGAAAATATATGCATCCCCTATTAATTATGGTGAGTGTGAAACATCTCAGAATGGTAATTGCTCCTTCTAAGATCAAATCCTACATTAGAATTGTAAAAAAAAATCCAGTGTGTTTATCCTACTAAAAAGCATCTTTCACAAAATCTTGTCAGCTTTTTGGTTAAGGTGCAAAATCCGTTTGAAAAGTTCAAAATTGTCCAGTCTAAAAAAAAAATTTATATTTTAACAGAGAAAGAGAATCAAGTAGTATGGTTTGATTCTATTAAAGACTGGCGTCAAGAATTGGAGCGGACCAAAGGAAATCTAAAATACAAAGCAGTGAGTGCTAATGAAGATTATAAAGTCTCTAAAAAGTAAGAACTCATCACTTTTTTTAAAAAATTAACATTGTTGACTGAACAATCCATAACTCAAATTGGTTTCCATTTTATGTCTCTTGTCTCCCCTGCTCTGCATTCACCTTGCCAACCCTCACCATCTTCCTTCCGCTGCTGACAAAGCGTGTCCAGATATGGCTGCACCATATCTTCTTCCCAAGGCAGCTTGTCCTTCTCACAATGCTTCAGAAGGCTTCTGAGGCCTTCTAAATCCCCACAAGAAGGCTGTACCTACTGTTATCTAAATTCCGTGGGCTGTTCTCATGATGCTTCAGAAGGCCCTGGAAGCTTTCCAAAGCATTGTAAGTATAGTGAATGGCTGGCACAGCCTTCTTTGCAGGGTTTCAGAAGGCCTCAGAAGCAGCCTCAGAAAGAAGGCCTGGCGTAATCCAAGGAGTACCTGTGTTATAAATTAAAATATGAGCAAGTAGATATAGCAAGTGATACAGGTTCATTTAGATTAACTGCAATGAGTACATGATAGACCCTAAACTCTTGTACAGAAATAAAATACATTTTCTTTAGTTCAAGATTCATGATAACTTTTGCTCCTATTTTTTTCACCACGTTCAAAGGTTGCTTCTGTTACAGGATAATCCATTAGGACAATAATTACAGGATAATCCATTAGGTACCCTACTTATGATAGCCACCGGCTCCCTAGCAAGAATGAGGAATATAAAGCTAGATTTCTATTTAATAGAAAGTTTAAACCCAAGAGAATATAAGATGTGGGCTGCAGTCTTCATTGCCACAAGACAATCAACGGTTTGAAATGACTTCAGCCCTTCTGTACAATAAAAATTCCTAACTAACTGAGCTGTACTGAGAAGCCCCAACTGAGAGATAAGTCTGAATAACTTGCAGATTTTAATGTGTTAAATTAACATTTCTCAGGTTGCCTGCCTATTTTGTTGTTCCAATGGCTATTTCTGAAGAGAGCATTTTGCAGTATCAAGGAAGAGGAATTCCAGTGAGTATATTTGTTGACAAGTTTGAACAAGGTTTTAGTAAAGATATACACATGTATATTGTATTACATTGTATTACATATGCATTTACATATGCACACGCGCGCACACACACACACACACACACACACACACACACACAGAGATATATGTGGCTTCCTTTATTACTACTAAATGATTGGGTAATATCAAATGAGTGCAATTTAATAATATAGTCTTAGCCAGTGGTGAAATCCAATTTTTTTTACTACCGGTTCTGTGGGCGTGGCAGGGGAAGGATACTGCAAAATCCCCATTCCCTCCCCATTCCTGGGGGAAAGATATTACAAAATCTCCATTCCCACCCCACTCTGGGGCCAGCCAGAGGTGGTATTTGCCGGTTCTCCGAACTACTCAAAATTTCCGCTACCGGTTCTCCAGAACCTGTCAGAACCTGCTGGATTTCACCCCTGGTCTTAGCACAGTCAGAGATAAGCAAAACAATATTAGCAATAGCACTAGCAATAGCACCTAGACTTATATACCGCTTTATAGTGCTTTACAGCCCTCTCTAAGCGGTTCACAGAGTTAGCATATTGCCCCCAACAATCTGGGTCCTCATTTTACCCACCCCGGAAGGATGGAAGGCTGAGTCAACCTTGAGCGGGTGAGATTTGAACCGCTGAACTGCAGCTAACAGTCAGCTGAAGTAGCCTGCAGTACTGCACTCTAACTACTGCGCCACCTCAGCTTACAGCTTGTCTCACATATTTATGTAGCTCAATGTATTGTTTGCTTCTGGGAAGTAGGATTAATGGATAAATAATAGATCAGTTCAAACAGTCCTTTGATTTGGATGAGTGGAAATGAACTTTGTACTACCTTCTATTTGAAAAGGCAAATTGGCCCTTTTCAGATCAGAACCAGTAACCTAATTCAAATTGAGTTTCCAGTTCCAATTTAGCAAACTATAGCTCTGCTTTAGTATTCTACTGATACTCAGCTTTGTGTAGGGAGATGGGAATATATCCTAGTTCTACCCCATTTTGTTCTTTCTAGCATGAGTGTTGCTTACCTCTAGGATTTATTTTGTATTACACTCACTATGATTCATGCAGCAAACCTACCAATGTGTGATGTGACAAGAAGTTTTACTCTTAGGCCTCTTTGTTGCAGAACCTAGCACTGATATGAACTGTGAGAGAGGGACCAATCCAGGTCACCCAGCTGGCTTCTGTCCCTAAGGAGGACTAGAAATTGGGTTTTCCTGCCCCCAGCCTAACAGCTTAACTGCTACATAGTACTAGCTTTCCTAACAACCCCATTCATTTATATTGATCATATTTATCTCCCATGAACCAGTGAAACCATCCCATGGTATCTATAGTATCTTTTATATGATACTGTTAAATAAAAACCTGCTAATAACCCCCCAAAACATTGAAATGTAATAATTATTTCATTTACAAATAAGAAGAAATAAGGAGTAGAAAGTCCTCTCCAAAAGGCATAAAACCCAGGCAGCCATCTTCAAATCACACTTGGATATATGTTTTAAATTCTTTTTAGAACAGATTAAGGAGGAGATAATTAGAATTTCTAAAATCTTACAGGCTGATATTGCTAAGAAAATCCTTGCTCCAGTTGTTAGCTAAATGGGCTTTCTTCTGGGTTGGCACGCTTAGAAACTCTAGTGATGTTACATGTGTTAGAAGAAAACTGAAAGTGTTCGATGAGTGATATCTTTCATTTAGAAACCAGTTTTTTAATAGAAATAGTTCAAATTGCTAGAGAAAAGCATATATGCTATATAAACATTTATCTTCATAAAGGCTGATATTGTAGGAGGAGAGTCATGCTAGCCTATGATGGCAATAATCAGGAAGAATCTGGAAGGACCTTTTCCAACCAACACAGTTTATTAAAAGGCATACATTTTTGTGAATTGCGCTCCTTTCGTCTGATGCGTAGAATGCTAGATTTAAATTGGGGTCAGATGTGGAGGAAAGAGTGGAAGATGGGTTGATTATGCAAATGCAGGGTACATATGAGACAGGTTACAAGTACTTTACCAAATAACAGTTGTAATATATTAAAAAAAAACCTTGTTTGTTGAAACCTTCTGAGATTGCCCAAAACATTTTGATTTATGCCAGTTCAGCAATTTCTTATTCAATGGTGCTTTTAAAATCCCCTATTTTCAAAACAAAAAGGATGACAGAAAACTTAGCTGCTGTTGCAGTTATATATTGATTCTTAATGTAAGTAGGAAATCCAGATGGGGTACATGGCTAGATCTAATGGGGAAAGAGAATGGGACCATATTAAGATAATCCAAATTGTTGTTTGAAGGATTATCCAAACTGTTTCATCCACCTTCATGTTAAGTGCTCTTCAGGGCACTGAATTTCATGCATGGTTAGTGGAATACTCTTAACTTGTGCTGTATGATGCCTCTACTACTCCATACCAAAATGAATGTTTCTCATACATAACCAAACCACATGTAAATACCTACTGCAGATTTGGTGTTGGTCTTGCCATAATAGTGCTGCTCTCCTCAAGATGTCAACTTTTGCCAAAGAACAAGATGACAACACTTCCCAGCTGCACAAACTATTCTTGGATGGGTAAATAATGGTTCTGTTTCAACTTAGTACATTTGCATTTTCAGCTGCAATAACTCTATGAATACTTAATTCCTAATGGCAAGCTGTCATTTTCGTTCCCATTGATAATATACTAGACATTTGTCCTTTCTATGGATCAGTATTCTGGGTGGTCTGGCACTTTTCTGGAAGCAAATATGAACACAAGCCGTGTGGGGTTTTCTGAATGCTGCAGAAGACTGCTAGACTATTTGTGGAATAACTGGCTCAATCTGGTCACAGAAATTTCTCTAGGATTTCCTCTTTCAGGAACTGCAAATTTTGAACAACCCTATAATATATATTTCATTCCCCATTACTTTAAATCACAAACTCTTGGGCAGTAGGGAAAGATACAGAGCTTTCAGCACTATCTTATGTGTAAGTATCAATATAATTTAGACCAGTGGTTCTCAACCTTTCTAATGCCGCCCCCCCCCGTCCGCCGCTGTGACCCCCCCCCCGCCCCCCTCCCCCGCCCGGTGATAGCGTCGGAAGCGGGAGACTTCGCCCGGATGCCGCCATTTGGGTTCTTTTACTCTCTGCGCATGCGCAAAGCGTTCTGCGCATGCGCAGAGGGTAAAAGAACCCAAATGGTGGCATCCGGGCGGGTGGGCGAAGTCTTCCGCTTCCCTCGCTATCAGCTGTCCGGCGACCCGCAGCATGGCCGAACCGGGAGCATTTCACCCCTGCAGTGACGGTGGCACCAAGATGGCGGGCTAACACGTGCGGCGACCCCTGTGAAATGGTCGTTCGACCCCCAAAGGGGTCGCGACCCACAGGTTGAGAACCGCTGATTTAGACCATGGTATTAGTGAACAGTTTGTTCACTCATCTGGCTAAGCAAAACAAGTCTAAACCACAATCAGGCTTGAAGTTGCTTTGGGGCTCAGGTGACAAAAGGTATACAAATTCATGCATTAACACACCAGTCCTTTAGTTTTATTAATACATTTATCAAACTTATACAACACTCCAAAAATTAATAACACAGTTCAATAAATGGCAGCTGCAAGAAAGATGTCGGAAATGTAACAATAGTTTATACAGCAGATATTTTGTATTAGAAATTCTCTGCTATTCATATATGCTTAATACTTCAGGAAGGTTTAAGTTTCTTCACAATAAGATATACCATATTTTTCGCTCTATAAGACACACTTTTTTGTCTCCCAAAAGTGGGTGGAAATGTCTGTGCATCTTATGGAGCAAATATTTCCGAAGCCCCGCCCACCCGCCGGCCCCCACCCTTTGCCCATTTTCGGCCTCCGTGCGCCCCATTTTTGGCCTCCATGCACCCCGTTTTTGGCCTCTGCGTGTCCCGTTTTCAGCCTCCACGTGTCCCGTTTTCAGCCTCCACACCAAAAGTGGGACGTGCGGAGGCCGAAAACGGCGCACGGAGGCCAAAAATGGGGCGCACGGAAGCCAAAAACGGGGCGCACGGAGGCTGAAAATGAGAGTGCATCTTATGGTCAGGTGCGTCTTATGGAGCAAAAAATATGGTACTTTTCTCTAACAATGCAGAGAAGGTAGTCAGGAAGATTGGCACCGACGGATTCTTTGTTATTTGCAGTAAACTTGTATGCTAGCTAAAGAATCCCAGAAACAGAAATGTTGTTGCCCTGGATTGTATAAAATTAGTGAAATTTGACAATCTCACCACTTTTGTCCCAAAAGTTGCTAGTTCTGCCCTTTTGATGCCAAATAAAGAAGTCTCCATTTAATGCATTCTACTGTGTTCTGAATGATGTTAATCTGTTCTATTTAGAATGTATAAAACAATTGATAAGCCTCCATATGAAGCCTTGAAAACTGAAGACCTTTCAAGCAGCCTTCCATCTTTGCAAGAAATCCAAGTTGCATATACTAAATTTAAACAGCTGTTTTTAATAGGTATGTAGAAAACACAAGGAAAAATCACATTTTACAACTATAATGGGGGGAAAAGGCATGAAACCTAAAACTGCTATTTACTATTGATACTTGAAAGGCTTGTTTTTAAAGCTGCAGATGCATATTATATCTTAATCCAGGAATTAATGGATCATTTTTCAAAAGAGCCAGATTTTGTTGTTGTCTTTGCTTTTTACTGCTTTTGTAAATTACTTTGTAAGTACATTTTGCAGTAAGAACTGATAAAGTATTAATACTAAGCAGTCTTTCAGGGTTTTTTTTTTTTTTATTCTTTTGAGGAGTTTCTACTTCAACTTTTTATCAGAAGGTTTTCTTAGTCTACTGATTGGTATAAACATTCAGTTATTGTATGCCTTTCTATAGCTGCCCATTCTTTTGAATTGTATTGTTGAAACATTATTTAAATGCAGAGTAAAACAATAAATCCTTTACTCAACTACTTGGGTTGTGCTGATGCAAAAATATATTTGAGAATATAACACAATCATTAATATGTCTCTGAATCTTTGAGCTTCATTGCCATAAATACATTCTATATTTCATATGTAAATAGCTAAAATTATTATCTTGTGTTTTTTTCAGATAACAGTGCAGAATTCTGGGATACTGATGTAAAATGGTTTTCACTGTTAGAAAGTACAAATTGGCTAGAAATCATAAGGTAGGTTAACTTCCTAAGTTCTGTTATCTAGATATACTTAGGAAACCTTAAGCAAACTATCTAGCCTTTAAGATAATACAGGACAACATGATGTATCCTCAGATTTTAATAACAACTTCCAACGAATTTCATTTTGAGATACTGGCATTTATCCAGGATTCTTGAGCAAACAGCAGGCTACTTCTGCTGGCTGCCGGCAATTTGGAAGTTCAAATCTCACCAGGCTCAAGGTTGACTCAGCCTTCCATCCTTCCGAGGTTGGTAAAATGAGGACCCAAATTGTTGGGGGCGATATGCTGACTCTGTAAACTGCTTAGAGAGGGCTGTAAAGCACTGTGAAGCGGTATATACCCTGTTTCCCCCAAAATAAGACATCCCCTGATAATAAGCCCAATCGGGCTTTTGAGTGCATGGCAATAAGGCCTAGCGCTTATTTCAGGGTTCAAAAAAATATAAGACAGGGTCTTATTTTCGGGGAAACATGGTAAGTCTAAGTGCTATTGCTATCATGATCCCACTTGATTCCAAAACAGAAATATGCCTTTCCACTTCAACTTTCCAGGGATATATTAAACCTCTAATTTGTCCATGTTCTTCCAGGCGATGTCTGAGAAAAACAATAGATATTATTGAATTGTTTGAAGTACAGAGCACAAATGTTCTTCTTCAAGGTAAGTTCCCCCTTTCCAGTCAATTATAAGTAGATGAAGTAAAATAAAATGTAGTTCCTTAATCTTTTATTCATGAATTGCTTGCCATGTAAATATGTTTAAAACAACTTAAACTTGACAATTTTTTGACCTTGGATGCGTATAACCTCAAACTGAAAATTTATTTAAAGAAGCAGAATAGTTCAAAACATACTGCTGAGTCAATGTTCACTTAATTCCTACAAAATATTCAGAACATCAGTTTTTCAAATTGTATTACGTAATTTCCGCATGCTGTATACATGAAACACAATCTAACACTGCTTCAATTATAGCCCGGAATATCCTTCCTCCCCCAAATTATTCAGAGGTAAAGCAATATACACATTAGCCAAATGGAACTATTTTAGGATGCTTACAGAGGTACTTGAAGATAATTTGCTATGTTTGACTGAAATTTCTAAATTATAAAGCAGCCTCCTTGGGGTGTTCGCCACTCAGTTGTTTGCAATTTGAACAGGCTATAAATCCATATAAATAAATGTTAATTCCTTCAATTTCTAAGGAATAACACATGGGATATAATTTCATTTTTAAAAAAAAAAAAAGAAACAGGATTTTATTGTGTTAACTGAAAGATACACAAATCATTTTTACAAGTGGATGAATGGTGAACTTGTAGTGATGCATGAAGAATTAAGCTTATAACATGAATTGTAACAAAATTGTTAATAAGCTAACTTTTTTCCTTAAAAATTGATTGGGTCATTACTTGTCTTGTAGATTATTAACTACATCCACCCACATCTTTTGTATTTCATTGGATAATGTAACTATTTTTCCTGCAGGGAGGGAGGGAGGGAGGGAGGGATGGATGGACAGATTTTTTTTAAAAAAAAATAATGCACAATAATATGTGCTTTAAAATTAGCTCCAAATACAAACTAATTTGTATAATGCGTAAGCACTATAGAAAGGTAGAGTAAAATTCAAGCTGTTACTCCATCTGGATCAGTTCATCCAAATTGTTATCTGTGTTGTCTGTGTTGCATCTCATTTGCCACCAGTTCATTACTGAATCCAAAGTACAAGTTAAAATAAGTAAAAATAAAATACAGGTAGCCCTGTTAATGACAGCAATTGGAACCAGAATTACCATAGCTAAGTGGTTTGATCATAAGCATATGAACATGCCACTTAATGGCAGTTCTGGCACTACCAGTTGCCATCATTAAGCAAATCACTGTGGGTCATTAAGCAGGGACATCACATGGTCACCATTTGCAACCTCCCTGCCAGCTTCCCCACTGCCTTTGCTTGCTAGAAGCTGGCAAAGAAGGCCGCAAATGATGACTATGAGAAGCTTTGATGTAGTTGCCAGCTGGGCACCAGAGGACTGCCCATACGTACCACATGTTCAGTGCCATCACAAGTTTGAACAGTCACTGAATGAATGGTCGTAACCAAGGACTACCTATAGCTACAAAGGAAAATTGCCTTTTCAATATTCAGCTTCTTAAAATTCTTATGTCAGTGTAGATCAAACCTCTGGAGAGCTTTCATGGCAGCTACATGTTACAGTAGCATAAATGTCTAAGGAGATTCTTAGTCATCCTGGTCATGGTTGTCCCAAAGGTGCTTTTTCAAGAGGCAACTGGACTTTCTGGTTTTTTTCTTTGAAGATGCTTCGTTTCTCATCCAAGAAGCTGAAGAAGCTTCTTGGATGAGAAGCGAAATGTCTTCAAAGAAAAAAACCAGAAAGTCCAGTTGCCTCTTGAAAAAGCACCTTTGGGAGTAGCATAAATGCTTGACCAATATACAACTGCAATGGAGTTGAGCAATAATGCCCAATATCACTTTCTTTGGCAATGATCTTCCAAATAGAAGTATTATGTCTACTAAACTACTATTTATACCCAACACAAACTTTAGAAGAATTTCTTGCTAGTTACATTCATTCTGGTTATAAGCCATAGGCTGATTGGGTGTAATCCATTCCAAAAATATGTCTGAACCCTGATACAACAAATCTGTTTAATCTGTTTTATCAAAGAGTGTCCAATCACCATCTGCCCACCCTTTGCTCTCTTACCAGCTTACCAAAGAAAAGTAGGCAGTTAATTACAATTATTTGTTTTAATTGCTTTCAAGCTTAGAGGTTGTTTTCCCCAGGTTTTTTCCAGTGGAATTATGACTACTTGCATGCAAGTTCTAACCACATGTTCCACTATTATTCTTTTTGATTCTGAATAACTCATACTTTTTCTATTAAGCTATATATTATAAATGAGGGTTAGAGAATTTGCATTCATTTTACAGAGCATGTCAAGCACTAGCATGCAGGCGTCCTAACAAGATTCCTTTCTTTATCCCTCAGTTTCAGAATTCATTTACAGTTACATTAAATGCACAATTTTCTACATCAAGGTCTACATTCAACATCATGTACACCTTTCTGTCAGTCGCTTGCCTTAAGAACAGCATCACTGTTTGAATATTGAAAACCACTTTGAAAAGTTGATTGGCGTGCCCTCAAAGAATACTTTTGTTGCTGTTATTCTAATGAAATTTTAAGATTTGTCAATAATACTCCCTCCTCCTATAAATGTGATTTTTTTTCTTTGCATCTGTCCTATTTCTTTTAGGAAAATTTATATTCAAACATTGAAAAAGAATGCATCATATCATCTTTTATTCTATTCCTAAAAGAGGATTGAGCCTATTTGTTTGATTAATCTTTTCTCCCCTAAATGTAATAGAAATAGAATAGTTAGGAAAGAAATGGGTTTAGTCACTCGAGGTGTTTGGGTCTGTATACATTTGTACATGACTATAAATTTCTGACTAAGATACACCAAAGAGTTGTCTTATATTTTAAAACAGAGGTCTTCAAACTTGGCAACTTTAAGACTTGTGGACTTCAATTCCCAGAATTCTCCAGCCAGCATAGCTGGCTGGAGAATTCTGGGAGTTGAAGTCCACAAGTCTTAAAGTTGCCAAGTTTGGGGACCCCTGTTTTAAAACATGACCCTTCTAGCATGTTTCTTGGATTCTGGTTTAACACCTGCATCTGTCCTCTGTCTTATCTCCTTGTTTTCCTTTCAGTGAAGACCCTGTCTTCTGCTGTCCCATTTTTCTCCACCTGTGAGTAGTACGGTTGGCTAGCCTGCAGAGGGCTAGTTTAGATGGGTTGGTGTTTAGCATGTCAGTCTTGTTACTCAGCAGGATCAGAACTGGTACAACAAACTTGCTAAGCTCATTCATAATGCAGTTGTGAAATTTGATTTGTTTAATCCTGGCTTACTCTGCGAACTCAGTTGGCTTGGCTTCTGTGTAGGTCATCATTAAATGAACCATGTCTAGTGTGATGGGTGAACCCAGTTACTGGCTTTGATACTTACAAAGGCGTGCTTTTGGACAATACATTACCTTGCTTTTCCTGGAGTCCTGAAACTTGGTCCTGTATTATATTTTGTACCATATGCTTAACTAATCTGTTGTATAGGTTCTTCCACTGTGTTCATGCTATCTCATTCTGATACAATGCCCAATAATCTGTTTTGTTTTACACTGCAAAACACTGCTTCAATGCATGCTGCTTTGGAATATATTTCTTTGGTTTATATGACCATAATCAACAGAGAAATGTTGAATGACATACAGTATTAGATAAATTGATAAATGCTGTGTTTCTCAGAAAGTAATACTATGTTATCCTAAATCATTTGCTGCTCTGTACTAATTTTGATCTTTATTCGATTTTAATAGAATAGTACAGATTCAGGATGTTCAGTAAACGCATTAAGAGTGCTAACATCCCACTCAATAGCCATTAGTGTTTGCCTGAAAGGGACTGTAATAACACAAACATGTCCTTCATTTAAAGTGGCCACAAACACTTTTCTCTCATCTGAAATAGTTCCGTTTGTCTCTTTATATTTAGAAGAGAATGCTTCTGACCTCTGTTGTGTGATCTCCTGCCTGGTTCAAATTATGATGGATTCATACTGTAGAACAAAGCTGGGATTTCAGAGCCTTATTCAGAAAGAATGGATCATGGGAGGACATGCTTTCCTGGATCGCTGTAACCATCTGCGGCAAAGTGATAAAGAAGAGGTACAACTCAAAGTTCTACAAAGATGTTCTGAGCAAAAATATTTCTAGGGAGAGAAGCTGAGAATCATGAAACTGGAAATGGTGGAGCCTCTGCCACAATACATAGCTTGTCCAAAAATATGTCAGGGGCTCAAGTGAGCTCTTGTTCAGGAGCAAAAATATTTTAGTGGAACAAGAAAGGCAGGCAAGGTTTTGTCAGCTTTGATCACAGTAAGCTTTTGGCCTTCAGAGCCCAAGAGATGTATAGCACAAGCAGGCAAAGTCCTACATGCAATTGATATAAATTAATCTATTCATATAATACTCTGTAACATTTAAAAAAAATATTAAAAACTTTAAAAGCTATGAATAGGCCAACAGAATAGAATAGAATAGAATAGAATAGAATAGAATAGAATAGAATAGAATAGAATAGAATAGAATAGAATAGAATAGAATAGAATAGAATAGAATTCTTTATTGCCCAAGTGTGATTGGACACACAAGGAATTTGTCTTTGGTGCATATGCTCTCAGTGTACATAAAAAGACAAGATACATTTGTCAAGAATCATGAGGTACAACACTTAATGATCATCATAGGGTACAAATAAGCAATCAGGAAA
>QLTV01003108.1:3879406-3903716 GCA_003457575.1 Thermophis baileyi | reverse complement strand
AGCATCGGAAGCGGGAGACTTCACCTGGACGCCGCCATGTGGGTTCTTTTACCCTCTGCGCATGCGCAAAGCATTCTGCGCATGCGCAGAGGGTAGAAGAACCCAAATGGCGGCGTCCGGGCTACCAGCTGTCTGGCGACCTGCAGGCACGGCCGAACCGGGACCTTTTCACTCCTGCAGTGACGGTGGCACCAAAATGGCGGGCTAACGCGTGCGGCGACCCCTGTGAAATGGTCGTTCGACCCCCAAAGGGGTCGCGACCCACAGGTTGAGAACCGCTGCTCTATAGCGTCGTTTTGAGGGTAGGAGTTGAAACAGTATGTCCAGGATGCGAGGGGTCTGTAAATATTTTCACAGCCCTCTTTTTGACTCATGCAGTATACAGATCCTCAATGGAAGTTTTGGCTTTAAATATAATAAGTATGAAATCAAATGTCAGGCACACTACTCAAGAGTTGTTTTTAATAACAGAAGATAGGGAAATAGTTGTTTAATACCACTGGATTCAAGGCTGTCTCTGACGGGTGAACAAACCAGTGCTTCTTTCTGAATTGCTGGAATCTCCCTTTCCCTCCAAGAAGCATTAACTATTCTGTGGCTCCAACTCCCGTTTCTTTCTCTGGTTGCTTTAACCAGCCAGATGCAGCAAGATCTTAATGCCAGAGCTAGATCACAGAGAACTCTGTCCGCTTCCTCAAGTTCCAGAGGCTCAGAAACCTCCCAGGTACATCACAATACATCACCTCATCAGATTTCTCCATCTTCAAATTTAGAGAATGTGAGTGATTAGTTGCAAATATTTGGCCAGGTAATCACTATGTGAAGAACCACTCTGATTGGTTCTTCTTGCTTCCCTAAAAGGCTCTAGGACAGTGATGGCGAACCTTTTTTTCCTCAGGTGCCGAAATCGCGTGCGCGCGTGCTATCGCGCACGTGCGAGTGCCCACACCCATAATTCAATGCCTGGGGAGGGTGAAAACGGCTTCTCCCGCCCCCCCCCTGGAGGCCAGAAACAGCCAGTTTCCTGACTTCCAGTGGGCCTGGTGGGCCCGTTTTTCGCCCTCCTCAGGCTCCAGAGGCTTCCCTGGAGCCTGGGGAGGGCGAAAACACCCTCCCCCACCCCCCGGAGGCCGAAAATGCCCTCCCAGAGCCTCCGCGCGAGCTGAAAATCAGAACCGTGCTGGAGCTGAGCTAGGGCAACGGCTTGCATGCCGGCAGATATGGCTCCGCGTGCCACCCGTGCCATAGGTTCGCCATCACTGCTCTAGGACATCTAAATAGTGTAGCTGAGTGACTTTTTGTAGGTGGAGTGTGAAATAATTCTCCTTTACCATAATTATTGCCATAGTTTCAAGCTTATACCCATATCTGATCACACCGACTACTTCTCTGCTAGTATTGCTTCAGGCATCTCTTCTTACTTTATTTCCTAGAGCAATTCCTAGAACTAAGTAGGATTAATAGGCAGGGAGCAGCCACTCAGGAGCAAACTTCTGCAGTGCTTGGCTTTCTCTGTTTCCCAGAATCTAACAAAGTACGCAGTAAAACTAGCCTTTAGATCTTAAGAAAAATCTCCAGATATATCTGGATATCCTTTGTATCAAATTCTTAGGGCATCTAATCAACCCTACTTCTCCATGGAGGCTTGTACCTCTGTTGTCACAAGGGAGTGATCCACCAATTACAAACCATTGATGAAACAGGCCCCCAGAACCACATCATGTCTCAGGCCAGATTTAATATATGGTTGGTTGAGGGGTGGGGCCAGAGAGAACCTGGGACAAGCCCATGGTTTTCCTGGGGTTGAAACTAATGCAGTACGCAACATCTGGCTGAACAAATTCAGAAGATTGTCTAATGAGTTAAGGGTAAGGGGACCTGAAGTAGAAACTGGAACCAGATTTCTAATCTGCCCTTCCCTGAAATGGCTCACTGCTGTCTCTGTCCAGAATTAATTATCAGAAGTCAGCTTGAATTTATCAATAACAAGTTCGGCTAGATTGCCTTCTGTCAGTTTTGATTCAGGAATTTCTTTATCAGAATGTGTGGATGAATGCTGTGGATGAAATATATCTTAATTTTAGCCAAATATCCATGACATTTTGATTGACAAGCTAATTAAGCGTAGACTGAATGGTATGACAGTTAAGCCATATGCAAAGATGTTCATGTATAGTTTCCCATTAAAATAGAGTTATTGAGTAGGATCCCACAAGATTCAGGCCAGGGTGTTATACTTTGAAATGCTTTTATGATAATTTGGATAAGGTAAGAAAATCTCATTAGATTGGCAAATGATTTAGAATTGGATGGGACAGCTAATATCCTAAAAGTTAGAAGTACTATTTAAAATGTAATCGTTTAGAAAAATACATTGGAAAACAATGGAATTAAATTTAACATGAACAAATACAGAGTTCTCCTAGAAAACAAATCAGATGTAGAAGTAAAGAATCAGGTTCCTTGGTAATAATTTTTGTGAAAAATATTGAAATAGTTCTTGATTGAAAGTTGAATATGGTCAATGTGATGCAAAAAAAAAATGCAGTTTTTATGCTATATCACTGGAAGTGTAGTTTCCAAATAATGGGGAATAATAGTTCTACTTTGTCAGTGGTCAGACACGATCTTGACTGGTGTGTCTGGTTTTCAGTGTCACACATAAAAGATGGATAGTAATTAACAGATATGGAAAGACAGTGAGAATGATCAGGAAAGTAGAAATTAAGAAAGTAAAGGACTTCTAAATGCTGTAGTCTTCTAGAGTGATTACTAGGCCGGTTGTGAAGAATTGTCAGGCCCAGAGAATAATGACAAATGAAGTCACTTCTAAAAAGAGATAGTCCTCGACTTATAACCACAAATGAGTCCAAAATTTCCATTGCTAAGCAAGGCAGTTGCTAAGTGAGTTTTGCCCCATTTTGCAACCTTTTTTTGTCACAGTTGTTAAGTAAATCTCTGCAGTTGTTATGTGAATCATAGGGTTGTTAAGCGAATCTGGCTTCTCTCATTGACTTTCCTTGTTGGACGCTGGCTGGGAAGATTGCAAATGGTGATCACATGACCCTGGGACAGTGCAATTGTCATAAATACACGGCAGTTGCCAAGCTTCCAAATTTTGATCATGTAACCCTGGGAATGCTGCAATGGTTATAAGTATGAAAACCGGTTGTAAGTCACTTTTTTCAATGCCATTGTAAGTACGGCCACTAAACAAATGGTTGTAAGTAGAGGACTACTTGTAGTTTCTTTATTGTTGTTCACCTGTTTACAGAATCTTGCCAGACTAAGGCAATTATCAGCATAACTGTAGATATACTCTGAATTGCTAGGGAGGGGCCGTTCCAGTCCTTTTCATGCCTACCAGAGATTCCAAGCACTGCTGACTCCCTTCTGGGACTTTAGAATATATTCCGCCAGAGGGATATATGATAGTATTTTCCATTTACCTGAAATGATGTCACATAAATGGAATGATAAATTACAGAAAGGAAAATTTTTATTAAACATTAGGGGAACTGTTTTAAACAAAACTCTTCCAATTATTCAGGGAAGGGGTATTAAAAGGAAGACCAGGGAGCTCTCAGTTGGAAAATTTTAATTTCCATTCATAATACTGACCAAGGGATTGGATTGGATTAGATTGGATGGCCTAATTGGCTGTTTGTAACATTTTATTCTGAGATTCCAGCTATGCCTACAGGCCTTAAAATATTAAAACCCTTTCCCTAACTTATGCCTCTGACTATAACTGCAGCTCCTTAATGACTTTAGTGGCAAGAAGTGATAATAGAAAAAATATAGTTGCACGACTCGCCTTCATATGAATGCCATGTGGTAAATGCAGCTTACTAAAACTTAATAAAAGCAACGGGGAGCAATTATAACTTTTATGAGCATTTTTTCTGTGAGATACTTAAAATGGCATAAAAGCAAATATTTATGAAAAAAGTAAAATGTCAGATTTATTTTCTTGGCATGCAATTATAAATTATCTAAATCAGCGGTTCTCAACCTGTGAGTCGCGACCCCTTTGGGGGTCGAACGACCATTTCACAGGGGTCGCCGCACGCGTTAGCCCGCCATCTTGGTGCCACCGTCACTGCAGGGGTGAAAAGGTCCTGGTTCGGCCGTGCCTGCGGGTCACCGGACAGCTGGTAGCCCAGATGCCGCCATTTGGGTTCTTCTACCCTCTGCGCATGCGCAGAATGCTTTGCGCATGCGCAGAGGGTAAAAGAACCCACATGGCGGCGTCCAGGTGAAGTCTCCCGCTTCCGATGCTATCAGCTGTCCGGCGACCCGCAGGCAAGCCTGAACCGGGCGCCTTTCGCCCCTGGTGCCATGCCCCCTTTGTCACCTCATCCCGCGCGGGGAGGGGACGGGGCGGCAGCGGGGGGTTGCGGGGGGTCGCGCCATTAGAAAGGTTGAGAACCACTGATCTAAATACTGTTTTATAGGGCTAGCATGAAATGAAGAGGGGAGGGGTGAAATTGATTCGGTGGAAAGAGATTCCCACCTCCCCTTTTTTTTTAGTAACGATTTTAGCAGTTCGTAGGGAGGGATAGACCCTGACTTGATAGAAGCCTTATTAAGTCAAGTCTTGTTGAATGCAGTACTTCAACTATGGTGCTCCATTTACTATATCTTGTACTGTTGTAGTTTCCTCATTTTCTTTTTTAGGCTCCAGTTTTCTTGCTCTTCCTGGACTGTATTTGGCAACTAGTTCAGCAATATCAACCAGCATTTGAATTTACAGAAACGTACCTTACTGTTCTGTCTGACAGCATTTACATCCCCATATTTAGCACCTTCTTCTTCAATTCTCAACACCAGAGAGACACCACTACGGTAAGAGGGAAATAATCTTGATTACCCAATGCAGCAAATAGAAACAGTATTTTCATATAAATTATATGAAATAAATTATTTTGAAAGGACTAAATGAGGACTGCCTAGTTGAAGGAATTGAATTAAAAATAAAAATGATTCAATGATCTGGGATGAAACTGAAATGAAAGTATTATTAGAAGGACTATGTCCCAAGATTTGTATGGGAATAATAACATATTAACAAGTGTCATTGAGTGAATGTTACAACCAAGTAGAGGTAGTCCTCGAGTTACGACCACAATTGAGCCCAACATTTCTGTTGCTAAATGAGACATTTGTTAAGTGAATTTTGCCCCATTTTATGACCTTTCTTGCCATAGTTGTTAAGTGAATCATTGCAGTTGTTAAGTTAGTAACATGGCTGTTAAATAAATCTGGCTTCCCCATTGATTTTGTTTGTCAGAAGGTCGCAAAAGGTGATCCCATAACCCCGGGACACTGCAACCATCATCAATATGAGTCAGTTGCCAAGTATCTGGATTTTGATCATGTGACCCATGGGGATGCTGCAACAATTATAAGTGTGAAAAACAGTCATAAGTCACTTTTTTCAGTGTCGTCGTAACTTCGAATGGTCTCTAAATGAACTGTTGTAAGTGGAAGACTACCTGTATGGACTTAGGCCAGAATTAAATAAGATATCAATATGTGCAGCAATAAATATCCTTACAATATAATTTGTATATATTAACATTAATTAGCTCTATCTCTTGGTGGTGATCTTACGAGGCACACCCTTCCAAATACCAGAATTTTGCTACCAGATTGAGTAGCAAACTCTTATCTGTTTAAAGCTTTAGGGCCTGGTTACTTGAGGGACTTCCTGTTTCTCATAACATTTGCCTGGCTGATTTGAGAGTTGACATGCTCTGGGGTTCCTTTGATTAAACCATGTCATCTTTCAGGACCTCAGAAGCACTCTGTAGCAGTACCTGCCCTTTGCAGTGAGATCCCCCCCCCAAGATCTGGGTGGCACCCGCTCTGCTGTTTTTCAGAAGAACCTTGAGTACCTGGCTCTTCACTGAGGGCTTTGGTGAAGGAGAGGGAGGCCCTTCACTTCATCGCACTTGCCATTTTTTCTTTTCGTTTTATTGTAATTTCTTTCTTTGTTGGGAGTTGTCATCTTGAGTCACTGACAGTCTGCCAGCTTACAAGTTTAATAAATTCTTATTATCTGAATGCCCATGGAAGTTCGTAAACAAAGGCAGAAGTAGCATTTGTATTGAATCAGAATAAATTAAAAAAAAATAAGCTCAGTAGATTCAATTTTACTTGTGCCACCTGTAGATAAGCTTTGTAGTAGTTTATTATAACTTTGTGATTTTATTAAATCTGCCTCTAAAATTGTTTATGAGACAATATAATGGGCTTTGGAAACTGCCCACCCACATTTTAAGAATGTGCAAAAGAATATTTTGCAAAAGAGGACCTCTGTAACTTGAGGCAATAAATTCTTACATTTTGACTCAGCTAATTCAGAAACTCCTTATCCTCTGGGTGTTGTCTGACAGCATTTTTCATCTTCTCTAACCCTAGAAGTAAAGAAACTCAGACAATATTGTATTAGTATAATGTGATCCTTAACTACCACTGCACCGTTATGCTCAATATAATAGTGACTACTATAACTATTCCTGTCCAAGAACAAATAGATGAAAAGGGAGTCAAAAATATTGCAAGAATGTTTTTTAAAAATAACAATGCTGCAAATGTAAATGATTTAACTGGAGAAATGTTTTAAAAACATGCTATGATTTATGGAGTACCTTTGCAGTTTTGTTAACATGTATGTGAAGACTGCATTTATGGAATTGGAAGAATGCTGTTATTTTTTCAGTGTATAGCAATAGCACTTAGATTTTTATACCGCTTCATAGTGTTTTACAGCCCTCTCTAAGCGGTTTACAGAGTCAGCATATTGCCCCCAACAATCTGGGTCCTCATTTTACCGACCTTGGAAGGATGGAAGGATGAGTCAACCTTGACCCATTCAGAATCGAACTCCTGGAGTGAACAGTGAGTTAGCCTGCAGTACCGCATTCTAACCACTGTGCCACCACGGCTCTATTTCTATAAATGGAAAGATAGTGGGAGTGAACAACTTCAGGGGCTGAGCTTCTTAGGAAGGCGTTGAAAGAACTCTGATTCAAAGGGAACAAAAGCAAATTTGACCTTAGCAAAATTTAGGGCAGAAGGTATAACAGACCAGATGTTTATTTTTCAGCAGGTCACCACAGAGTGTATAAATGTGAGACATTTCATTATACATCTGTTAATTTGGGGACAGTATATGGTAAAATGAATAAGCTTGAAATATGAAGTGTTTTACAGGAATCTGGAATTGAAGGTTGGTTGCTGCAAGCATTAAGTACAATATTTGATGGTAGTACAGCACGAGGAGAGTTAACAATTGCCTGTTGTTGTCCCCTTAATTATGTCATGGTCTTACAGATAAATGTATAAGGAACGCTTATGATGAACAATCTAGATTGTTTACTGAGAAATGGGGAAATTTTAAAATCTACAAATGCCGGGTAATTCTTGAGTTTTAACCATTCAGCAACCATTCAGTGACTATTCAAAGTTAGCATGGTGCTGAATGAAGGTCCTCAAAGTTCTGGCCATTGCAGTGTCCACTATGGTGACATGATCAAAATTTGGGTGCTTGGCAGCCAGCTCTCACTTATGATCCAGCTGCAGCATCCCAGGGTCATGGAAACTGACCCAGTATCACTCAAATTGCTTTCATGACAAAGGCAGGACTAGAACTCACCATTTCTTGTTATGTAGATCAGCACCTTAACTACTATACCAAACTGGCTGTTTGATGGCTAAGGTTTACTTTGTTTAATGGTTTAGGTTAACTCTGATGGTCAAAGGGTTTGACGACTTTAAACTAAGACTTTCCATTCTATTAAAAATTGAAGTATTGCAGATTGAAGCACTGCTGATTGGAGAAAATGCATTTCTAAATTAATTCTAGCCTTTTTTTTTCAAACAGTATGGAGGAAGTCTTGATACAGAAGGCAGCAAACTTAATTTTCTTTCAGTTTGGGATTGGTCTTTGCAGTTTGAACACGAGGCTCAAGCTTTGCTTAACAACCCTCTTTATGCAGAAAAGCCAAAACTAGACAAAAGTCAGAAAAAAGCTTCACGATTCAAGGTAAGATATTTGAAAATTTCCACTATAATAACTGGAGGAGTGATAGAGATTGGGCTACTAATTCAATATGATAACATTGTTCAATTAGGCTGGAATATGTGCATTAAAATAAATAGTGAATTTTGAGTAACATTTTCACGAGGACTCCTTATAAGAAATAAAAAGAATGATTCAAACTTTTATGCATTTTGTTTTAACTTGGACGTCTTTCTAGTTCACATTTACTACTTTTGTCTACTTTGCCCAGAAACTAAGCTGGAATTGAGTTCAGGTAATTCTGATTTTGTCTTCTAAATTTCTTTTACAGCATCAGCGGCAACTCTCTTTGCCCCTGACACAAGCAAAACCTCCTCCAAGAAGGGGATTTTTTAAGGAAGAAACAGATCAATTAATTAAAAACCTCTTGGGCAAAAGAATCAGCAGGTTGATAACTTCTTCCGATGAACTTCAGAATAGTTCCAGAGAATTCTATGACAGTTGGCACAGTAAACCTGTTGACCTTCACGGATTACTACTGCCATGTCTAGAAGGACCAGAAATCAAAGTATGGGCACAAAGATATTTACGATGGATTCCTGAAGCTCAGCTCCCTGGTGGAGGCGCAGTTGCCACTGCCACAAAAGTCTTAAATGTAATGGAAGATGTACAGGGTTTGCAGAAGAAAATAGATGAAAGACATCATCAGGCGGAGTCTCGTGATGATACCGAAGCTTCTCCCTTTATGAGAAATCCTGCTCGTTTGTCATCGTTATTTCCCTTTGCTTTGCTTCAGAGACATTCCCTTAAACCAGTTTTACCTACCAGCATTTGGAAAGACTTGGAAGGTGAAGAAGATTTGGCCAGGAGAGATGATGAGTATGTTGATCTAGGAGGTGGTGATTAATGTAATGCTTCTTTTCAATTATAGAATTGAACCATATTTCTGTTCAATTACCGGAATAAAATTGGTTTCAGGGAGGCACATAATTTCCTTTGGGTTGTATTCTGGCTAAAGATAATTAGTGAAGTTTTAATACAGAATGATCTCCACTTTGCTTGAGGACATGGATGTATTTTCCATAGACATTGGGGAGAGGGAGGGTTACAACAGCCTTATTCTTGATTAGGTTCTTCTGCCACAAGAAGGAAGATCACTTTTTTTATTATCAGTGTGTAAGAACCTGCTGAGATGGCATGCAGGATAATACTACAGCAGCAGGATTAAACAAAAATGAATATATATTTTTTCTCTAGCAAGAATCTGTTCTATTTCTTACCCTCCCTCAATAAACGAGAGTTTTATCTCCCTACCCCAAAAAAGTGATTGTTGAGCAGTCATGGGAAAAATTAAGGTGTTGAAAATATCAAGAAAAATCTATTGGAGCCTGCCTACTTCAGTTTTAATAAGTGGTGGCGTCAAATGTTCATCAGCAATTGGAAAACAGCCTAGTCTGGGAAGGTCATCTATTTATTTTATCTTTGATAAAACTGATCTTTATAATGAGAATCTTATTTTTTTAAAGTAGTTTGAATTTGTTGTTTTAAATTTGAGCTTGAGAAATAAAGAGTAAAGACGATCACAAATCCTACTTGTTCTGATCATCCATCCTCTTTAGGGTTCTAACGTTTTCATAAAACAAATGGTCTTGAGTTCATCTCAGCCTTTCTACGTAGATGGTCTCTGCTTGTTGTGCATTTTCTGATCAGTAGTGACTTCAGGTAATTTATTGCCCAGTACAAGAAGCAAAGGAATTTATAAGGTATGAATAAACTAGAATTGTGTTTGTCAAAAAAAAAAAATTGTAGGGTTCTTGTTGATCTTTCTCACCAGTACTAGTAGTTTGCACTGAACCTCTATTCCTTCTGTTAGGAAGGCATTTAAAGAAATGAAACTGGACTTGTCATCCAGTATTTGTGCTTTCTTAAAGCATGGCATTAAAGGTAATAATGAGTCTGCACGTTGGAATCTCAGATTACAGAATGTTGCTACAATAATACTGCAGTTACAAAAGCCATACAGAAATACTTATTAAACCTGGTCTGCTTATTTTAAAGAGATGGACTTGTCAAATGAACTTCAACATCTAAGTGTCATAAAAAACGAACATAATCCAAAGTTAGAAGTAATGCACAGGATAGAACTGATACATAAACTGGACTATTTTTGGAGGATGAGGGCTAAATTGATAAAGATAGTACAACTTTCACCAACACTTCCAACTTCTTGATTATGGTGGTTAAGAGTCTGGGAAAACAGTTGCCTAATCCAATCGGCTGTAGAATGAGGCGGGGGTGGGGGGGACGACGACATAATGTCTGATTTCTGAATTAGTTCTTCCTAAGTGCATTTTTTGCTCTGGGTTATGTTCACTGTAAGAGTCTGCTTGTTCTTTTAGTTTTGTTGGAAGAAAAGATAATGAGTGTTTTATTGGAATATGTGTGTGTACATTGGTGAGGATAAAAGCCAAAGTGCTAAAGTCCATGTTGCCTTATGCATCTTGTTATAATGAACTCCTTGAGTTTTCAGAATTTTGAAACACAATAAAAGTTATTTGTATGTGAGCCTTCCAAAAGCTAACATTTCATATTTTTCCTTGTAATGTCTGCAACATTTGCTGCGGGTCCTATAGATACTCAAATTTATAGCTGGTTGAATTGTAATTTGAATACTTTTTTAAAAACACTAACATTAAGCTTAAATATTTTTGACAGTACGATTGTAATATATTGATCGTGGAAATGTATTTATATTTAAGCTGTCATGTTTATAGAAAAATATATAGAAGAATTTTTATAATAGTTTATGGAATTGCTCCATTCTAGTCTTGATCAGAACACAGCACTGTATGAATGGAAATTATTTAAATGTATTTTTTCAGGTATTGCGTTATTACCTCTCAGTTTTTACACTGAATACAAGCTTAGCTTTAACAGTACTTAAGGAAATATCTTCCTGTAATTCACTGTAGTCTGTTTGGATACCTGTATTTGTTAATAAAATGTACTTTTACTAATAATTTAAAAACAGTGTTTGAATCATAGTTGTGTTCTTTGTTCTACATGGTGTCTGTTTTGAGTTACTTTTGTATGAATGCATTATGAATAATGGGCCAATAGCGAGCATACATAGCTGCTTTCTACAGAGAATTCCAAATTCACTTTACTTTTTGCTTTATGGTAAATGAAGTTCCAGATTGTTGGGGGCAAATATGCGGACAATTGTAAACCACTTGGAGAATGCTATAAAGCATTATGGAGTGATATATAAGTCTAAGTGCTATTGGTATTGTGTCTGAGGCATCCACCTCTACTGAGAGAAAGATTTTGCATTTCGGCACAGATGGATTCCTTCACTCCCCTTTCAAACCATCTATCTTCCCTGTCCAAAATGTGAACATTGTGGTCCACATCTTCCAAATATTTGGAAAACACCACATGCCTGTGTTCTTGAAACCCACCAACACATTGAGACAGAGGCTTGTCCATCCTAAAGATCAGACACTAAAATGTAAGAGTAATGTGGTATATGCAGTCCAGTGCTGTGAAGAGTGTTCTCTACATTGGAGAAACCAAGCAGCCTTTACACAAGAAGATGGCCCAGTACAGGAGAAAACTCCCTGGAGGACAAATATGGGACTGGGGGGGGGGGTTGAACCAACAAGAAAAGTCCAGTTGCCATGACTCCACTTTCAAACAACTAGTATACTTCATTTTTTTATTACTGTATTACATTAAAACTTCTTAAAATGTGTGGGACACTGTTACAACTTCTGCAGAAAGTTGTTCTTTAAAGAAAGCAGATAGTATTTTAAGTACAGTTACTTCTGCCTTAGGCAAGAAGCCAGCTGGATGACTTGGAGCCAGTCCCTCCCTCAGCCTTAGAATGTGGGCAATGGTAAGCCACTTATAAAACCTTGCCAAGAAAACAGCAGGAAACTTGTCAAGGCAGCCACCAGGAATGACCACTAACTCAAAGGAACAGGAGGAAAAAGATCTTACTCTGCTTGAATACAAGGTCTGTTGGCTTAGAATTCGCTGGGCTTTTCAGACATTCCTCCTCCTCAGCTTAGTGTCAACATATTTTCGCTATGTCACTGCAGGTTTATCAGACGTCACACTGAGAATGAGGTAATTAGAAGTTCTGGTTGGAGAAAGCTGTCACATAAATGTATGTGATAAATATAAATATAAGAACATGTTTTCTCTTGCTGGATGTGAGAGTTGAAATGATCTTTAAATGCGCTATGGTGTTGATGCAATAGGGGAGAAAACAGGCAACATGCAAATAAATTAAGGCCACAGGCTTCCTTGAGTCAAACTCCATTTTTGGGAATGACAAGGACACATCCATGCAACAAAAGGAAAATAGTTTTATATTGTCTTTGGGGATTTTTTTTTTTTACCTCCCAGTCTAAACAGGAGTTAAGTCCAATCCTGCTTAATGTTAAGTGCCACCCAAACAGGAACAAGCTAGTTATTTCAGTCTGTTATATCCATCTATACTTATGTTTAGTTCACTGGCTCACTTGAAAACATAACTTTTGTTCAACGTTGAGCTGCTTAGAGTATGCAGTATGTAGATAAGTAAATGCTTAAAATGTATGTGCATTCTATTTGTTCAGGAACTGCTGATAATTATATTGGCATGAAGTAACACTAGAAATTGGTTTACTCAGATTAGTTTTTCAAAGTGAATGTTTTGGGTGATGGAAAGCTGTTTAAATGATAATCCATGAATCTGTCCAGATTGATTTACATGTTGGACTCTTTGAACTTGTCAACAACTCCTGTTGTTGGAGTTACAAAAGATATATTTTGAAGGCACTAAGGTGGAAATGCGTAGTTACCTAGAATTCTTCTAAAGACGGTTTTGTCCCTGTTTTATTTTTGGACTATGACAGAACTGTAAATAAATAAGGTGGCACCTCATTGTCCACTTGCAATCCAATCAAGTAGTTCTTATTTTCTGCTTTAGATTAGCATCTGGTAAGCTGAAGTAGCTAGTTTTATAGGCAGACAAGGAATGAACTCCTGCATGCGTGTGCACGCTGCTAAGATACGGGTGCTGGAAGGTGTATCAGATGAAGAGCAAGCATTTTGGTTTGTGAGAAGATGGCAGGCATCAAAAAACCATCTGCTGCTGGAGGGACTCCCTCACCCAGTCGCAGCACACTTAAATTTCCTGGTGAGGAAAGCATATGCCTTCCAGCAATGCAGTCTCCCAGAAACCTTTCACGAAGACCTGGAGTTACAAAGGAAATGTATTGTACAATTTATATTTATCTCTCTCCTAATCAGATGGTTGTATACCGGTAAGTGTAGACAGGCAAGATGATACATAACCATGGCAGTGTTGACACTGTTCAGGAAAGGAGCAAAATACAATTCCTTACCTGGGAACACCCTAATTTTGCATATGTGTAAGAATTTTGTCATGCACACAAAAGAAGTGATACTTTTACAAAGAATCTGAAAGAAAATATATAGGACAAGAGAAAATGTAAAATGTTTGCTCTCTTAGCAAATTGCCAATTATGGTGAGAAACAAGGATAAGGGGAGAAATGATAACATACTTCATTTTTATTTCAACTCTGAGAGTCCTAAAAGTCTCAGGGCTCTTCGTAAATTTTCTAGCTTTTATCACAATTACTTTAGATTTTTTCCCCCGCCAGAGAAAATCAGTGAAGGAGAATACTGGTTATATTGTGAGTATATTGTCCTGATGTATTAGAAATGTCCCTTGTTGAGAAAGAAACTAGATTCCCCTTTAGACCAATGTCTGCTAAGGAAACAATCTACTTTTAGAAAGGTTTCATTACCAGAAATTGCACTGGTAAATATAATTGCTAGTTGAAACTGATCATTTCTGGCTGAAACAGAGATTAAAACTTGCACAAGCGTATATTCTAGATTTGGAATCATTCCTGATTAACTAAATAAAACGTATCTTCTTGCCTCTGACAGAGGAAAGGAATACATTGATAATATATTCATTTTTTTCTCTCTAAAAGTGCTGACACTAAGCATTTTAGCTTTTATATATTGTGGTGTCAAATAAGGCAATAAGAATGTATCTTGATGATAAAATCCTTCAGCAAGCTAATAAATTGTAAGGATGTTTGCTGCATAGCAATAAATCTCATTAAGTAACCCTACCATTTCCTGGGTTATTTTGGAATATGCTTTGCTTCTGACAACCTGAAGCTAGACTATATATCACAATGTGTTAAATACCAGAAGAACCATCTTGCGTTTTTGCTGCAACAAACTTCTAGAAACGTTATTAGCAAACGCAGTTCACAGAACAATAGCTCTGATGCTTACATTGTATAAACATATTGAAAGGTTGGAGAGTCACTGTTTCTGAGAGAAACCATCAGTGGCTAATAAAGATCATTTGTTTGATGGACCTGCAGTAACATTATTCGACATTCTTGACACTGACCTTACAATCATTTATGTACTGTAGGTGTGCAGATGTAGACAGCAGAGTTATGCATGCTTCAGAAATCATTTGGAAGAAATGCTAGCACAGCCCTTCTCAACTATTCACTTAAGCAGCCCCTTTCATCAGGCTGTTCCCATATAAGGTTCAATGTTTTCATTGTGCTCGTAAATAGTACTTTATATATAACATATAATGCAATCATAATTATTATGGTTTGTCACTTAGCCAGATGTTTAGACATTTTTGTCTAAATGTTTGGCATTTTTATCCACTTACAGAATTCTTCTCAATGACATGGGATAGGCAGATGTTGTTTGGTGGTGTTAAAGATAGTGTCACAGGATGTAAGCTGTTCTAAGTAAAGCTGCTTTTTGCAATTGATTGATGGTGATTTTGTCAATGCCAATGGTATATTGTCACTTATTTCCCAAGTGCATGAACATCTGCATGAAATGCAGGATATAAACCAAATAAATCAATCTAATTAATAACCTAAATAAATAATAAATGCCTAAATAAAAGTATACCCATATGCAAATCTTCTGCATACCCAAACACAATCCTCAGATGTTTCAGTTGAGTTTATCAATAAGTACATGTTGATCTTTATTTTTAAGCACCTTTTGTAGCACCTAAATTCAATTTTTTTCTGTTTTTCAACTACTAGAAAACCTGTACATTATTCCTAATTTTGGATTAATTTTGGAGTAATTACTATCCTATTACTATAGTAATTCAATTGAACATCTTTTCAAAAGTGTGGTAAGTACTGTACCATATTTTTCAAAGCTGCTGGGACAAAGGTCATAGATGGAACTAAATGCAGCACAAGATGAACCCAATCCAATGTCTGCAATGAACTCAAGCTCCATCTTTAGACTGTAATTAACTGTAATTGCTTTATCCTCTTTCCAGAAAACATTATGGTAAACTCAGAAGCATGCATGCTATTTTTGTAACAAGGGCTCTGAAATTTTTCTTTGCATCTTTTGGACAGTATCATAATCTTCACTGAAGTCAGTCTTCTCTGTGAGGTAACCTGTCACCTATTTCTATCACTGGAACCCACAATGGTGGTGCTTGTGTACAAATCAACTTTAGTTCCATGAGTGTCTGTGTATTCTTGAGAATATAAGCATATACATGTATGCACATATGCATGAAAGGTTATAATTTTGTTTATACACTGAGTGACTTATTAGTGGCTAGATGACATTATTTGACATATGTAGGTAAAGGTATATCCTGTGCAGTCATGTCTGACTTTAGGGGGTGTCAACATTTTGTTCAAAAATGCTTCCGTGGTCATGTGGCCAGCAGGATTGTACGTATTTTCTATTCACATTTTCATTAACTGCTACATGGGCAGGAACTGGGGCAGGAACGGGAACTCACCCCATCGTGCGGCGTTGGGGTCTCATACTGGGCCTGTCAGCTTTCCAGCTGACAAACTCAAGTGTCTTTTAACTGCTGAACCATTGCGCCCCTCTATTTTATATGCATAGAAGTATTCAAAACGAACCACAAACTCTTTATATGAAAAGAGCTTGCAAAGATAAAAAATTATAATCAATTTAATTTTCTGAGAGTGTTCAGGAACAGGGAAAAATCAGTTGTGACACCAATTGTTAGTTGTAAAGTTCTTCTAGAACAGAAGTGCAGAATTTAAGAAATAAAGAAGTCAAACAATTGACGATTGTTCTATTTGTTTGTCCCTTGCCTTCAGTCTCAGAGAATAATCTTCCCTCCCCTTCCCTTTTACTTGATAGGTAACTCAAGGCAGCAAACACACTCCTCCCTGCTCCTTTCCTCCCCACAACAACCCTGTGAGGTGAGTTGGCCTGAGAGTAAGTGACTGGCCCAAGGTCACACAGCCAGCTTTCATGGCTAAGGCATGACTACCCTGATTTCTGATTTTTACCCTGGTGCCTTAACCACTTGAGTCTAGACCAAACTGTACTGCCAATTCTGTTTGTAATGTGGTTTCATGTGGATGCTCCATAAAATTGCAAAATCTGCACCGAAGACAGAATCCGAAAGAAGCCAAACCAGGGACCGCCTCAGGATCTTTTCTTTGAAGTTAGTTTCAGGTAAAAATAACAGGAAGTTAGGAGGATCTCAATTGGATGACAAAGACCTCTTTACCTTTTGCTGATACCTAAACAAGACTACAGGTAGTCCTCAACTTATGGCCACAATTGAGCCCAAAATGTATGCTAAGTGAGAAATTTGTTAAGTGAGTTCTGCCCCATTTTACCACTTTTCTTGCCACAGTTGTTAAGTGAAGCACTTCAGTTGTTAAATTAGTAACATGGTTGTTAAGTGAATCTGGTTTCCCCATTGACTTTGCTTGTTGCACAAGGGGATCGCAGGACTCCAGGACACTGCAACCGTCATAAATACGAGTCCGATGTCAAGCATCCAAATGTAAATCACGTGGCCATGGGGATGCTGCAACGGTCAAAAGTGTGAAAAAATGGTCCAGTCACTGTTTTCAGTGCCGTTGTAACGTGGAACGGTCACTAAACGAGGAGTACATGTATTAAAAAGGAACCCCAAGAATTATCGCCGGCCAGTATTTTGCATTTCGCCCACCCAGACTCACTGACTCCCACGGGCATCCCTTGCTCACTCGGCCCGGGCTGCTTTCCTGCGCTTCGCAGGATATTCTCTCCCTAAAGAAAACGGAAACCCCGATCAACAAGACCCGCGGGAGCCCCACGTTTTCCACAACCCCTCAGCAGCTCCGCTCCCGCCGAGGAAGGGCGGAGCGACCCGGCCACGTCGGCCATGCAGGGCGGGCGGGCTCTGAGAAGCCGGCCTGCCTCCCTTCCCTTCTCCCTCCGCCTCTTATGCCACATCCTCCGCCTCCGCCGCCGTCGCTGCTGGCGTCAGGCGAGGGAGTCCGCGCCGCCATATTGGAGGAGACGCCGCCGAAGTCGCCCCCGCCGCCCCGGCCGCTTTGAGTGCCGCAACAGGCGGAACCGGCCCGCCCATCCCGTCTGTGGCCTGCCGGCGACGGCGGGCCTGCGCCCTGCCTGCGAGAACGGAGGGAGAAGGCCGCGGCCTCCCGGGGTTCCTGCCGCTTTCCTCCCGCCGAGCGGGGCCCTCCGGGGTCGCAGGCTCCGTTCTCTTGCCGCCGCCGCGCGATGACTTCGCTGACCCAGCGCAGCTCGGGCCTGGTGCAACGCCGCACGGAGGCTTCGCGCAGCGCGGCCGACAAAGACCGGGGGGCCGGCGGCGGCAGCGGCGGGGGAGGTGGCGGCGGGCCGGAGGAGGAAGGCCGGCGAGACGAGCAGGGGGAAGAGGAGAAGGGGGACTCCAAGGAAACGCGGCTCACGCTCATGGAGGAGGTGTTGCTGCTGGGCCTCAAGGACCGGGAGGTGAGGGACGGCGAGCGGATTATGAGGGAACAAGGGGCAAAAGGGGGGGGGGTGTTGAAGAGGCCGTGAGGTGGACATTCCCGGCATAGCGCCGGCCCGATGTGTTTGGACTAAAGCTTAGCCTCCGCAGCCAGCCTAGTTGGGAAGAGTGGGTTTTGGAGTCTCCTGGAGCCTTAAATGGGGGGGGAGGGGGGGTCTTGAGAGAGCCATTGAAGAGGCAAGAGATTGATATTGCAGGAGGAAGAGGAATCCTCACCCAGAGTTATTGGGGTAGTGAAGAGAAAGCATTATAGGAGGATTACTGGGTTAGTCTACCCTAGCAAGTCATGTGGAATCTGGTAGCACCTTTCCAGATTTTTTTACTTTTGGGGGGCTGCAGCTGCCTTCCTCTGATGCTCTACAGTCTACACAGCCTCTAAGGAAGTCAACTCACAAAAGCGTCTCTCTTTTAATTAAAAATATGGTGCTACTTTTTCTTCTTGTTTTTTCAGGGTAAAGGCTTAGGATTTAGAAGTCCATGGGTTCAGGTTGTTTCAGTTTGCACAACGCAGTTCATTGAACTGACCAAGTTGTTTCCTCTTTTACACTTCATTGGGCCGCAGATTGGTGGAGTTCATGCTGTGCCACAAACTGGCCACATTTTAGCCACTGAGTTGTAGGACCCCAGCTGACTTGAGTGCCATTCTCCTTGCAAAGCCCTCCCCCTTTATTGCTTTGTTAGAGCGAAATCATTCAAGAGATGACTCACAGGTCTAAAGAAATGAAGAATAATTATAATGAATGTGTGTGTATATGTATGTAGAATGGAGGAGTTGATCGAAGATGAGCTAGCAGGAAAATGCACATTCTTGTTCAAGCAGCTATAATTGGCTGGAATTGAGAAAGCCAGCAATTTAGAAATGTATTTACAATGGGAATAAATATGTGTTTACCATTACATTGAGGAAGGGGATCCCAGCTCTAAGCTTTGAAAATAAACTATATAATATAACAGGAAAATTCAACAAGGCCTGTAATTAGAAAGTAATTTAGCCTCAAATTTCCTCAGAAAAGTGTTTGCTTGTGTGAGAGAGAGGGGGGGAGATAATTATTTTATGTTTCTTATTTGAGTACACTATGCAAAATTAACATACCAGTTTTTGCTCTGACATGCTAGTGCAAGCCATAACACTGAGACCATAAATTCCCTACCGTATTTGTATATTCCTTTCCAACTCCCTCTCTTTTACTTGTATAGGTCCCTTAGAATTGTGGGCTAGAAGTTGACACTTTATTTGTTACACTAATGTAATTAGTGTGCCTAAGAAAAAGAACAGAACAGTTGGAAATTACATGAACAAACTTATCCATTAAACATGGCTATTTTATGTAGAAAATGCCACAAACCTCATATAAAAACATGTTTTTCCTAGAAAGGAAAGATTTATTATGTTTACAAATTATTAAAATTATCTTTGAGAAAACAAATCTGGAACCTGTTGCATTAAGCCCAACTTGATAATAATGTCTTGTGGTATCTTTACAATACATTTTTAATGGTACAAGCTTCATGGATAACAATCAACTTCTTGTGATGAGGCAGGGTGTAGGCTGCAGTCTTATGCTGTGATATCACTTGTTAGGAAATTCAATTCCACTTAAATAAAGGCAAACAGTATGTCTTGCCATGTCACCTTGACTTGAAGATGGTAAAGATTTCCAAATCTAAGTTGGAAAACTTAATTGTCTCCTCTGAGTTACTTCTTTAACAATGGATTCATGTTCTGTAGCTACCAAATGATAGTCCTGCTGGAAAGAGGCATTTGTGTTTCTTAGATAAGGTACAAATTGAAGTAAATACAAAAAGCATTACCTTCAAAGAGCTGTTACTGTCTTGCTTAAAAGATGACTGACTCAATAATTGTTGCTTCTTACAGATATTCTCAAAAGATAGGTAACTATAAACCAGGGGTCTGCAACCTTAAACACTCAAAGAGCCATTTGGACCCGTTTCCCAGAGAAAAGAAAACACAGGGAGCCACAAAACCTGATTAGGCGTGGCCAACTCAACGTCACTCACTCCCACCCAGTCACATGACCCCCCCCAGCCACGCCTACCCAGGTTTTGTGGCTCCTGGTATTTTCTTTTCTCTGGGAAACGGGTATCTCTCTCTGTGTCTGTCTGTCTCTCTCTCAACTCTTTCTCTCTCTCTCATCTCTCCTCTCTCTCGCTCTCATCTCTCTTTCCCTCTCATCTCTGTCTCTTTCTCCCTCTCTGTCTCTTTCTCTCTCTCCCTCTCATGTCTCTCTCTTTCTCCCTCTCTGTCTCTCTCTTTCTCTCATCTCTCTTTCTTTCTCCCTCTTTCTCTTTCTCTTTCTCTTTCTCTTTCTCTTTCTCTTTCTCTTTCTCTTTCTCTCTCTCTTTCTCTCTCTCTCTCTCTCTCTCTCTCTCTCTCTCTCTCTCTCTCTCTCTCTCTCTCTCTCTCTCTCTCTCTCTCTCTCTTTCTCTCTCTCTCTTTCTCTCTCTCTCTCTCTCTTCCCTCTTGAACCATTTCCAAAAACAGGCGATGGTTGGGTTGTTGTTTTTTTGTGGGGTTTTTTTTTGCTGATGTTGTTTGTTCTTCTTTGGGTGCTTTTTACCATATGATTTAAATCAAGAATCATTTCAGGTTCCCAGATAAATGAAGCTCTTTTGTCCCCCTGCTGTGGCTTCCTGCCTGCTGAACCCACCACTGGCTGGCCTCGCCCTCCCCTCCCAGTCACTCCTTGCCTGAGAAGGTAAGGGCGACGGATGGAGACTCGCTCCATATTCCAGAGCGGGAGTGAAGCAGCCCTGTACTTGCCTCTTCTTCCGGTCCTTGTTGGTGCTGCGCACACCTCGGTCGCTCGGGGAGACGCGCGACTTTCTCTCCGCCCCGAGACACTGGTCCAGCCTGGCTGCAGCCAATGCTCTGCGTCGTAATGGGCTCCAGGAGGTAGAAGGGACGCCCTCTGCCCCATTGTGAAGCGTGCTAAATTTAAGTCTGCTGCGCAAGGCGCTGCAAGAGCAGCAAGCAGGCCATGGAGGCGGCGAGAGCAGCGGCCGCAGCCGGGCCGGGCTAGTGTCTCAAGGCAGAGAGAAAGTCGCGTGTCTCCCCGAGCGACCGAGGTGCATGCAGCACCAACAAGGGCCGGAAGAAGAGGCAAGTACAGGGCCACTTCGCTCCCACTCTGGAATATGGAGCGAGTCTTCATCCACCACCGTTGCCCTTACCTTCTCAGGCGAGGAGTGACTGGGAGAGGAGGGTGAGGGGCGGGGCCAGCCAGTGGTGGGATCACCTGACAGGGAGCCACAGCAGAGGGCCAAAAGAGCCGTATGTGGCTCTGGAGCCGCAGGTTGCCGACACCAGCTATAAACCATTGATACTCATTAGAATTTATAATGAATTAATGTGCGATAAAGCTGTACTCTTTTTACAGTTCATATGAGTGTTTAATTTTATTTCTGATCTGTTGATTTGCAGGACTAGCTGCAGTACCATTAATAACAAAGATTCACAAAGGCAGTCTTGGCTGCAGAGTTTTTATCCAGGTGTGATAGGAGGATTCCTGGCATTAGCCTTCTGTACCTATGATGAGTTTAGCAGTAATTCTGAATATGGAATCAGAATGTGATGCTATTTGGTTAAAACTTCTGATATAGTATATACTGATATTGATGTACTGATATACATCTTGCGGAATAGAGAACAATTTTTGTTCTTTTGTCAACTTTTGTGCAGGCAGGGTAGTGTTTAACATTCTGCATCATATATTTAAAGTTGTTGGTACACTTTTGCCTCAACGAATTGCTTTGCAGGCATTTAATATTGAATTACATTTAATATTTAAATGTAAAGGCTCCTCTGTCATTTTTCTCACAGTAAATAGTATTTATAAAGCACAGTTAAATATGCTGGAGTTGAGAATTTTAAAAGCATTTGTAAATGAAAATTTTCAATAGGTATATTTTTAAATACAGCTAGTCTCACTAAGCTCTCTTGGGATATAGATTCCATTATTGTTTGAAGTCCCTATAGAAATTCTAACTTCCATAATTTAGAGCAGCGGTTCTCAACCTGTGGGTCGTGACCCCTTTGGGGGTCAAACGACCCTTTCACAGGGGTCGCCTAAGCGTGCGTTAGCCCACCACGCCCCCTTTGTCACCTCATCGCATGTGGGGCGGGGGTCGCGGCGGCGGGGCGGGGGTCGCGGCATTAGGAAGGTTGAGAACCACTGATTTAGAGTAATCCTGAAATGGCTAATAGTAATGCAGGTAGTTGTTGACTCACGACTGTAATTGATCCCAAAATTATAGCTGTATATTGTTCCAGTTGTTAAGTCACCATGTGACTATATCCACTTTTATGACTTTGCAGGAGTTGTTAAGCAAATGCTGCAATTAAGCCAGTAACATGTCTGCAGATCCATTGTCCGCAATGTGCATTTTTTTCTAGAAACTGGAAGTAAATGTCAGTCATGTGACTGCAGGACACTTGCAAACAGCCATGAATATGGGTTGGTTGCTGAGCACCCAAAATGCAATCATGGGGACTGGGGCGGGGGGGGGGGCTGTGGAACTTAGAATCCAGGTCTTTAAGTAACCCTGAGGAGTCCATTGTAAATTTGAAAATTTACTGAACAGCTGATCATAAATTAAGGACTACTGTAATGAAAAATAAGTATCATTTAATTTATAGACTTATTTTTTTCGAACCTGAAGATCATGCTGCAACTGAAGAATTTTCAATTTCAGGCTATGGCAAGTCAGCTGTACACCCTCAGAATCATTGTCTGTTAATAGGTGTGTGAAGTAACAAAATATTTTAAAGTCAGTGCTTGCATATAATCCAGAAAATAATAGAATAATCTTAATTAGCATCTAAGGCAAACCAATCAGTATTACACTGATAGTTCAATCACAGATGCTGGAAAAGTAAAAACCAAATAGCTCTGAGATGACTTGAAGCATTTTGCTAACACAACAGTCAAAAAAGATGTTATGTAAGATGGAAATGCTACAGTGGAAGTAGAATAGCATCTGGACTAAGAGGAACATTTAGCCTCTGTACAAAACCAATAGAATTTGCAAAAAAATAAATCAGTGTTACAGCAAATGCCTTTTTTCAGAAACTCTGCTGTGACTCTACACATATATTTCACCAGATGGACAATACTGAAATCAGATTGACTATTTACTCTGCAAGCAAAGATAAAGAGGCTCTATTTAGTCAGCAGAAAGACTATCACTCAGATTATGAAATCCCTTTTACAAAATTACAGCTAAAAAAAAAAAACTAAGAAGATACAACTTCAGCAAATTATCGATTGAAGGTAAAGAATAGATTTAATGGATTAGATATGACACATTAAGTACTTGAACAACTCTAGACTGCAAATTAAAGCATAATTAAAAATGAAGCAAACAAAAACATCCCAAAGGTGGGGGAGGAAGAGTGGAAATTGCTGTCTGGTGGGGTGTTGAAAACTGCTGCAAAAGACAGAATAAAATTTGTGTAACAACTGAGTTTCAAAGAAAAGCAACCCGAGAAGATGTTACATTTAAATATGTAATGTACAGTAATAAAAATAGCAATCAAAGGGGAAGAACAAGAACTTTTAAAAAAGACTACAGAAATGAAATAAAGCAAAAATCTACTGGAAATGGTATAAAAGAATAGATGATATTAATATATGGGAGAATTAAATAAATGTAATGTTTTATACACTGACTAAAACCAGACATTGATTGTAATTAGAAAATATTTCTACGGTAGCATCAAAACAAGAATTGAAATACCAGGATATTTGTTTAAAATCCTACAGTATGATGCAGCTGGTACTTGACGTTTTCGAGCATGTATGGAAAACAGTTGGAAAAGATAGATGTATATTCCAGTTACAATAAAGGACAGCATTGAATGCTAATCCTTTATTGTTTATATGTAGGGTTTTGATTCTGTCAATCACAACAAATTGTGGACCAGGCTTTTATTATATTTCATATAAAATTGAATTATTTGTTCTTCTTGAAGTATGAAATATTCTCAATTTTCTCCATCATTACTAAAAAGCTATCAATACACCTGTTAATGTTATTTATCTGCACTAAATATTTTGTCTAGATCTGTCATAGCCTTTCTCCCACATAGAAGAATCTCCCAAATTGAAGATCCCTTGAGAATTATTATTATTATTATTAATAAAATTTGTATGCCGCCCAACTCCCAAAGGACTCTGGGCGGCTCACAACACATGAATAAAAACACCAATAAAAACATAATAAGTACAATTTAAAAATATCAAAAAAAACATTTACACCTACATACATGGGCCAATCCATAGGTTATTGGCCCCAGGCCTGCCGGAAAAGCCAGGTCTTAACGGCTTTACGGAAAGCCAGTAAGGTGGGGGTAGTACGGATCTCGGGGGGAAGTTGGTTCCATAGA
>QLTV01003108.1:3846704-3872134 GCA_003457575.1 Thermophis baileyi | reverse complement strand
CCCGCCAGGAGGGGGCTTTGGACCAGGACATCCCTCCATCGATTAAGGCGTGGCTGACTGTGGCCATTAAGGAGTGTATAGCCGCTGAACGGCTTCAAACACCAGTCACTCCTAAGGGGCTGCCTGCAATATATGAGGCCCCAATAGAACAGGCAGAATAGTATGGTGATTATGATAGAGCTGACTATGCTGACCATTCAGATGCCAGCCAGGTTTCCCTTTCAGAGGGAGAACTGCGGGGGGAGGAGGATTATTCGGACTTAGATCCGGAACCAGCATCCAGACCGTCCTTCAAGGGCCTGTTTGATCCGGCTCTATTCAAGCAGCTCCTGGCCAAGGCCCGGGCTACGGCACATCTGGGAGATGGTACTAGTAACCCTCTGCAACCCCAGGGCTCTGGGGGGCAGGAGGATTTTCTTTTTTCTGAACAGGAGGTGGCACCTGATTCTGTTCCGATTCCCGACATGTTCCTGGACGTTATTAGGCGCCAGTGGAATTCTCCGGCCAGCGCTCAGCGACCTAGCAGTGCGGAGAACACCTGTTTCTCGGTGGACCCCAACCTGCTCCAGTTGCTCCAGTTGCCACAGGTGGATGCACCGGTGGCCTCCTTGACCTCAAATTCCATCTTGCCTCCGGATGCGGATGACGCTCTGAAAGCCGATGAGCGACGAGAGGAGATGGCCCTGCGCAGAGCTCATCAGGCGGATGCTTGGGCTATTCGGGCCTCTACTACTGCTTCCTTCTTCACTAGGGTGGCGTTAAGGTGGCTTCGCCAGCTGCAGGACAGAATTCCTTTGGAGGACCTCCGGAGTCATCAGGACTTGTCCAAGGTTATTGCAGCAGCGGAGTTCACAGCAGACGCCTCCTTAGCTGCAGCCAAGTTTTCGGCCCGATCTATCGCTTTGTCGGTTACCGCGCGGCGGCTACTTTGGCTGCGCCATTGGCGCATGGATACAAAGAACCGTTGGAAGCTGGCTTCCGGCCCCTTTGAAGGGGGGAATCTTTTCGGCCGTGCCTTGGATCCCTTTCTCATAGAGACCAGAGATAAGAGGAAGATCCTCCCATCTCAGAACAGACGTCCCACATTCAGGCCTTCCCCCTATTTCAGACGGCCCTCCTTCAGACAGGGGGGAACTGGGGCGAGTTTCTCCCGGCAGTACAGGCCCTATCAGCCCAGGCCTGATTTTCAGGCGGACCGCCCATCCTTTAATGGCAGAGGTAGGCCGCAACAACAGTTCAGGCGCCAGGGGCGCGGGGGCGGCTCCAAGCCTCCGCGCCGACAAAAATAGCTCGGGAGCAGATTTTCCCATGGGGGGGAGACTAAGTCGCTTTGCAGCTCGCTGGGAAGATACAACATCAGATGCCTGGGTGAGGGAGACCATTAGATCTGGGCTCTCCCTGGAATTTCTGTCGCTTCATCCCGGCAGTTGGCGGAGAGAGATCTGGCCACTATGATCCAGGTCTTGCGGGACCATGGATTTTCGGTGAATCTATCTAAATGCCATCTGGTCCCAACCACGAGACTGGTTCACCTTGGGGCCCTAATTGACACTGTTTCAGGTCAAGTTTTTCTTTCCCAGGAGCGAAAGGACAGCATCAGGGCCTTAGTGGCCCGATTGCACAACGCCAAAGAGGCCCCAATCATTCTTCTATCGCAGCTGTTAGGAAAGATGGTGTCGTGTCTGGACATCGTTCCCTGGGCACGGTTCCATGCCAGGCCGCTCCAATGGCTGCTTCTTCCTCACCAACGGATGGGTCGCAGTTCGTCACTTGTCAGGATTCGTGTCCCGCAGGACGTGCTGAGGTCCTTCGATTGGTGGGTATCGGGTGCCATCGAGAAGGGCTGTTTCTTCCGCGATCCGGTAAGACTGTTGGTGACTTCAGATGCCAGCCTTCTAGGCTGGGGTGCCCATTTCGCCTCTCAGGTCGCGCAGGGCAGGTGGTCCCCATCAGAGCTCCAGCACAACATCAACTGGCTGGAACTCAGGGCGGCCCGGTTGGCCCTCAA
The DNA here is from genome assembly GCA_003457575.1 of Thermophis baileyi. Lineage (NCBI taxonomy): Eukaryota > Metazoa > Chordata > Lepidosauria > Squamata > Dipsadidae > Thermophis > Thermophis baileyi. The sequence goes on along the minus strand of QLTV01003108.1, from coordinate 3,870,126 downwards.
GGCCTTTCAAGGGGGGTTGCAGGGTCACCATGTTCTCCTCCTGACGGACAACGTAGCCACAAAGGCACATGTGAATCGTCAGGGGGGGACCCGGTCGCAGCCGCTCATGGAGGAGTTGGACACCTTGTGCAGGTGGGCAGAGAATCACTTGTTGTCGCTGAGAGCGGAACATATCGCAGGATCATCCAATGTGAAAGCGGACTGGCTCCGCCGGGCCAGGGTGGACCAGGCGGAGTGGCAACTGGCGCCGGTGCTCTTCCAGGACCTCTCTCTCCGGTTCGGCCAGCCACTGGTAGACCTCTTCGCATCACCGGACAACGCGCACCTTCCCCGGTACTTTTGCCGATTCCCGTCCCGGGGGGCGGAGGGAGTGGATGCCCTCAGGAGCCCCTGGCCGAGAGGGCTCCTCTACGCATTCCCACCATTGCCGCTGATTCCAGCGGTGATCAGGAAGGTGCTGCGGGAACGAGCGGAGTTGTTGTTGGTGGCTCCTCACTGGCCCAGGCGCCCGTGGTTTGCCGATCTGGTCGGGCTGTCAACCGCACTGCCCTGGAGAATCCCGCCGGAGCGGGTCACCCTCAGCCAGGGTCCAGTCCTCCACCCAGACCCCCAGTGGTTCCAGCTAGCCGTCTGGAAGTTGAGCGGGGCCTCTTAGTTTGGGAGTGGTTCTCCACAGAAGTCATCCGGACGATGCAGACGGCCAGGCGGCCCTCCACTACACGTATTTATGAGGCGACCTGGAGAGTCTTCTGTGCTTGGTGCAGCGAGCGCCACTTAGACCCTCGGGGGGTGGCGGTGGAACATATTCTTGAATTTCTCCAGAGTGGCCTCGCAAAGGGCCTCTCGCCTAATACTTTAAGACGACAAATTGCTGCTTTGGCGTCGGTTTGGGACTCTGGGGACCGGCCATCATTGGCTCATCATCCGAGAGTCCGCCTTTTTTTGCGGGGAGCCGCAAATCTCAAACCTCCACCCATTCACCACTACCCCACCTGGGATTTGCCCCTGGTGCTGCAGGCGTTAACCAGGCCTCCGTTTGAACCTCTGCGGGAGGCCTCTCTACGCAATTTATCATGGAAGGTGGCGTTTTTGGTAGCCATCACATCGGCGAGATGCATATCGGACTTAGCGGCGTTGTCTACACGCAGAGACCTTTGCATCTTCCATGCAGATAGGGTGGTGCTGCGACTGGATCCGGTGTTCCTGCCCAAGGTCAACTCCATCTTCCATCGCGCTCAGGAGTTGGTTTTAACCAACTTCTGTCCGGAGCCGCGACGAGAATTGGAGATCAGATGGCATACGCTGGACGTGCGGAGGGCTCTTCGCATCTACATTCGTAGAACAGCGCCCAACAGGAAGACGGAGGCTTTGTTTGTGTCTTTCCAACCGTCATCGCTTGGCAACAAGATTTCATCTTCGTCGGTCGGTGGCTGCGGGCCTGCATCGCTCACGCCTATCAGACGCAGTCACTTCCCATGCCCCAAGGTGTGACAGCACATTCAACCAGGAGTGCGGCCACGACGGCCGCCTGGGCTACGCAGGCTACGGCAGAGGAGGTTTGCAGAGCGGCGACATGGACATCGGTTTCTCCTTTCATCCGTCACTACCGCACCGACAGGGCGGCGACGTGGACATCGGTCTCTCCTTTCATCCATCACTACCACATGGACTCGTTTGCGTCAGCTGACGCGGCGTTCGGCCGGCGAGTGCTGCAGCAGGTACATGAGGAACCGGGGATCTGTGATTGAGTATTTGCCCGCCTTCTTGGACTCCTTACCTTTGGTATGTCCCATCCTGGACTCTTCCTTTGATATGAGGGAAAAGGGGCGTTGGTTCTTACCTGATACGCCCTTTTTCCGAGAATCGAACGAAGAGTCCAGTCCCACCCTGAGGTCTGGTTTGGCCGGCTGCCAGGGGATTCGGGGTCTTAATGTTTCTGCAGGCTTCTCAGAGGTGGTCTGACCGAGTGTGATGGATTCCACTGGAAGCTTGCACCATTCGCTTCGGACTTGTTGTCGACTGAGGAAGTACGTCATCAGGGAGGCGGATCCTCAGAAAATTCAATCCAGTCCATAGAGCTATGAGGCTAGATTAACCCATCCTGGACTCTTCCTTTGATTCTCGGAAAAAGGGCGTATCAGGTAAGAACCAACACCCCTTCCCACCCCACTCCAAGGGAAGGTTACTGCAAAATCCCCATTTCCTCCCGATCAGCTAGGACTCGGGAGGCAAAGAATAGATGGGGGCGGGGCCAGTCAGAGGTGGTATTTACCGGTTCTCCGAACTACTCAAAATTTCCACTACTGGTTCTCCAAACTACTCAAAATTTCTGCTACCGGTTCTCCGGAACTGGTCAGAACCTGCTGAAACCCACCTCTGGTGCTGTTGTAACTTTGGATGATTGCTGAACAAGTGGTTGTAACCCGAGGGCTGCCTGTAGTGTGTTTGCTTTCAGAAGCATGGCAAAAAAAAACTTGATTACGCAATAAATTTGTCATGTATTTCCTGTGTGTTGTAGAATTCTAAGTTTGCTTAAAATTAGTCTAAGAACATATAAAAATACTTGTGGCATTATTGAGTCAGGTCCTTTTTTCTTCTTCTGATGGCTTTGTTTTTTCTGAGAAAAAAAATCCAGTCATCAATCCAGATGGCTACTGTTCTGCAGTGTAAACATGCTTAATAAATATTAAAGACTTAGGTTTCTTTCATTTCTGTATGAATGATATGAATTAATGGGTACATTTGTTTTATGAACCAGTTTATCTCTTATGTGTTAATTCTTTGTCCAATTATCTGAGAGGAAACTACCTGATTGGACTTATTTCCATATTACATGTACAGGAGAGCACTGTAAATCACTGACCATAGGGAGAGACAAATTAAGTGGAATTCCTGGGTCTCTTTATTATTTATCTTCAGAATATATATCTCCCTCTCAGTTTTCCCTACTTTATGTTCAAATATTAGATTTTAAAATGTAGTATGAAACATTTAACAGCAAATCATCTACAGTTACTGACTTCTAGCTTTATATTTTTTAGACATTTAGGTTTTTTTATACCTTTTTGTATTGTATTACAATTTTATTGTGATTTGTAAGCAAATTAAGTGATTTATAACTTCATTCAAATTGTAATTGGGCCTTTCCTCAACTTTATGTTGCTTGCCACCTATGCCCTTTTTTGGATAGCTCTTTGCTTACTCACTCACTCCCTGGTCACCTTCCATCTAAATCAGGGCTGTCAAACTCTCGTCCCGTGGGCCGGATGCGTCACGTGCTGGCCACGCCCACGCCCAATTTAGCAAAGGGGAAAAAAGTCGAGATATGTCGCGTGACGACGTGATGACGCGAGTTTGACACCCTTGATCCAGACTATTGTAATACGCTCTTCATGGGGCTTCCCTTGAAAAGTATCCAGAAGCTTCAGCTGGTACAGAATGCGGCCACACAAGCAATCCTGGGCACCACAAGGACAATGCATATAACACCTCTGCTGCACGAGCTGCATTTGCTTCTGGCCCCAATTCAAGGTGTTGGCTATGACTTTTAAAGCCCTACCATCTTTGCCCCGTTACATTGACCTGTCCCATTCGGTGAAGAAGGAAAGGTATGTTGCAGCCCCCCCTCCCGTTAAAGAATTTGCCTGGCGAGATCTAGAAAGGAGCCTTTTCTGCCGATGCCGGCACCCTTTGAAACATTACTCCCCCCCCCATCATGGATCCGCCCCCGGACCCCTCTCCAGATGCGAGTTCAGAGGAGGAGGGTGAGTTTGAGTCTGCAGAGGAAAGTTGGAGCTGAGTATTGGTCAGGATCGGGGCTCAGAATTCTAACCTGATGGAGCAGCCTCAACTGGGTCAATTGGAGAAGCGACAGCTGAGTGAGGTGAGCCACAGCTCCATCAAGTTGGCCAGGAGTCTCCAGACAAGGACCGGGAGCAGCTGCTGCCCATTAGCAATGAGGTGGAGTCCACACCACCACCTCCTCCTGATCCAAGGACGTGTAGAGGAGACAGGCACAATGCCGGTCAGCTGCACTACTCGCAAGGAGACTACCTCACCTCATGAAGAGCTTGCCTACTTAACCCTGCCCTGAGGACTTGAATGTTGCTGGAGCAACGTGCCCAGTTCTGTGCCTTGTGTGTTCATGCTGTGTATCCTGGCCTGTTTGATTCCTGGCCTGCTTTCCTTGGACTCAGTTACTCAGTGACTTTCGCTGTACTGAGCTCGGAATCTGGACCTGTGCAACAGGGGTGCTTTCTGAGGACCTGTTTTTTGGGGGGGGGTGTTGAATAAACACCTGTAGAACTCTTGCCATACATGGACAGGGCAGCATGCCCCCAGAAGTGAGGCAGGCCCCCATTTTCTTGACCTTGGAAGTGTCTGAATACCTTGCTCTGTTGACTTGCTTGGTGTCCACAGAGGAGGACGCAGTCGTGAAGCTGGTTAGGCCTTGAAGGCTCTCCCCCGCCTTTTTAATGTTTAATTTTCATTATTCTATTCTTGTTTTAATTGCCTACTAATATAAAATTTATAACTTTTATGTTTTTATCTCTTACTTATACACTACCCAGAGTCATTCTATGAGGTGCATGGGTGATTTCTAAATGTGATATGCAATATAATTCAGTTAATAGAAGAGGCGTACATAAGTTTATTATTAAAGCATTCTTTTGAAAATATATGAGCAAGTAATAAAGTTCATAATTTTCCAGAGTTATTCTATAGTGCTCAAAGAAAGACTATACTGTATTTAATATTTTCCATACCATTTCTTTTTAATGCCTCAGAACCAAAATAGCTTTTGGTTCTTAATTAAAACTAATGATAATTTTATTTGGTGAGTAAAGATTGGTGTCCTAATTTTATTTTTTAAATTCCTTTTGTCTGGGTTTGCCCTTATGTAGAAGAAAGGGCTTCCTCCATTTGTGGAAGAGCCTGCGATTTTTTATATTCACTACAAGTTGGAGTAACTTTTCAGAAGCAGAGAAATTGGTACAGGTGAATCTATGACAATTATCTTGTCTCTTCTTTTAGCAGTTACAGGCTAAATATGATTAGACATATGTTTTACACAAATATAAATATTTATAAAGCTTTCTTAATAGTTATATAATGAATAATTATGAATGGAGATATCAAAACTGCATTTTCAGTTCCAAATTAGATAAAATAAAAAGCTTTTTCAGCAGTATTCCTCTAATATAAAGATAATATAGAACAAGCTAGGGAAAAAGGAAAAGAATGGAAACGTTTGTTATATAAGGGAGTAAGAAAATTATCTAGAAATTGTTCATGAGATTAGCCTTTTTACTGTTTAATAATCTGTTTAGTTAATTTATGGGAACAGATACCTGCGTGGAAACCTCAATATACATGTAATTGTAGCAAGAGTGGACTTTGTATGTATCACAGACCCAACTTAAGAACATTCCTGTAAAATTCTCAACTCTCCAAATTTAAAAAGAAAATGGAAAGAAAATGGAAGAAAATACTCCTTCATTAGTATTTATTTATTTTTGTTGCAACTATTTTGTTGTATCAGAAAACAACAGAATTTTTTATCTTGGGGTTGTATATGTGTACTTATTCTTGTAATGCATTTACAAAAAAATCATTTATACATTTTCCCCCCTTTAGGGTTATACATCATTTTGGAATGATTGCATTTCATCTGGGCTCCGTGGTTGCATGTTAATTGAATTGGCACTGAGGGGGCGTCTTCAGCTTGAAGCATTTGGAATGAGACGTAAAAGTTTGCTAACTAGAAAGGTAAGTGCAGTAAAGTAAACCTCTGTACTTTTCTAAAATCTTTGTCCCTTACATTTTTACATATGGTAATATTTATAAATCTACATATTTATATCAGCGTTTCTAAAGACACTGCAAGAAGGCTAATGGCTAATCAGCAAGTTTGGTACTTTAATTTGCATAGCTCAAAAATTTGGGCAATCTTATAAAAGTACTTAGCATATGAAATTTGTTAAATCCAAGGCCTAGTTAGGGAATGAATCACTCAGTGTTGCTCTTTCAGTTTGATTTTATTGGCATCATATAAAGGCAGTTTTCTCCCCTTCTTCCTGGAGAGATTTTGTGAATAACACCCGCTTCATTCTCTACCACAAATCTGCTTGCACGGGCAAACTGTTCTGTCAATATAACATTTGAGTCACCTATGTGAAAAGCAAGTTTGAAAAATTTCCACACTGTTCCAAATTAAGCTTTGCACAGCAAAGACATATTACATATGTACAGCTGTGCTTAGTTGTGATTAATTTTAAATGTATTTCCTTTCTCCTTTGCAGAACACAGAGAATTTATAGATTTGCCAAAAATGCAGGAATGTTCCTTGAAATTCAACAGCTATACAGTAGTAACGTAGATGTCCTTTTTTTTTAATTTTGATACTACATCCAAGGAAGATTTGATGTTTAGACAATACGAGCAAATAACTTGGTTCAGAGATAGTAGAGTAGAAACCTGTGGCCTTCAAATACTTTTAAATTACACCTCTGTAGATGCCTAATTATTGGCTGTGCTAGTTGGGCCTGTTGACAATTGTACTTTAGCAATACTTTGGTTTCTAAAAGATTAGGTCTTTACAGTCATTAAGTATTTATGGGCTTCAACCTAGTGTTTGTTATATGAACTTTTAATTGCAGTTAGAGATTATTTAAAATTAACCATTTCCTGAAAGTTGCAAAGTACCTACTAATCTGGTAGCTCTTAATATTTTATTAAACTAGGAATGGGCAATGTGATGGAAGTGGGGTAGAAACCAGGCTCTCCTTTTTCAAAAATAAGTCCTTGGTTGAAAAAGGTTGGGCAAGAATGTATTAAGATTTTCTTTATTTTTTTACTTTTTCATTTTAAAGAACTATTCTAGGTGTATTAATTGTACCCATGAAATAATTCATAATTTATTCTAATTTTTCCATTAGCCAAAAAGTTGGTTATAAGATGGGCAGCTATATAAATGTTTTAAATAAAACGAATGAATATTTGTGTCTGATACCAACATTTAGAGGAAATTTTTGAACTGCCAGTCGCTCACCGTTAGAAACAATTTGTTTTAATCATGATTTCAATTAACCATTGCTTTAGGGATCAAGTTTACATATAACAAAGAATAAAGAGGGTGTTTACACATTATAATCAAACAATGAACAGCTTTATTACAGGGTCTTTCCATTATCTGTACGTTACCTTTAAAATGGACACCCAACTTTGAAGTTGAGCTGATAAGAATTATTGTAGTGTTTAAAATGTTCAAATTCAGTTACTGTCCCCATTCCTTCTTTCTTTTTAAACACCCAGTGCTGTTTGAAGTGCCTACCGCAGTGTTGATTGCATCTTGGTCTGATAGCTCAAAGTTCCATCTTAAACAGTTATTCCACTCTTCTCCACAACAACCTGTTGTTCTGGGATCCTCAGTGGATCTGCCTCCTACTTGGTTATCATTTACATCTGTAATCATTTATCTGTTCATGTAGACTTGCCTTTGGTTGTAATGTTTCTTCTGGCTTTAACCTACATCTTTTATATTTAGTCTCACATCTTTTATTTCCACTTTCCTTGTGAGCATTTACAATATTCTCCATAGTGGTAGAGATAGCATCCAGGAATCAACTGTTCAGTTGATTGGACTGAGTCTGTCAGAGTTGTAATGCCAGACTTCTGTTGCTAGGGCTTCCCAGCTTTTGACTTAGTCCTTCAGCCAGGACAGACGTGTCAAGAGTTTTTCCTCAAAATTGATTACATTCCTGGATGCTTCTTCCTGGCCTTCTAACTTTGTGAGTTGAACCAGCAGACTCTCATTTGTGGTAGAGTCGCTGGGATTTACCCAGCGGCGAGGGCTTCGGCTCAAGCCGCTCGGAAGGGCTCCTCTGCTGTCAGGTTAGTGACAGCCACCTGTCTTCAATTAACCTTCTGTCTCCGTTGAGCAGCAGGCGTTCCGGAGAGACGGTGGAACTCCGCACTCCCATTGCCACAGCAGGGGAAGCCAGATAGAGGAGCTGCGCGCTCCCAGTGACAGTGGGGAAGTGAAATTGGAGGAGCTTCGCGCTCCCGGATTGGGCGAGTCGGGCAGCCATTTCAAGAGCGTTTGATCCGTGAGGAACTGCTTACTGCCCGACAATTGAGCTAAAGGTGCGAAAGTGCTAGTGGAGCTCCGCGCTCCCATTTATGCCAGCCTGCATCTCTGGCAATCGGCCTACACTCCCCCTGCAGCAGAGATAGCGGCTAAAGCGGAGTCCTGTGCTCCCGGCTGAATAGAGCTGCTGGTCGCCATTTTTGCCTGACAGGAACTTCGCGAACCGCAAGGCAGCCGCACCGCTATTGAGAGGAGCTCTGCACTCCCGATTGTTTCCAGCGGCCAGAGACACTCTACAAGGGCTTCGCGCCCGCTTCACAGCTGATTTGACAATTTGTGGAGCTCCGTGCTCCCGCTTGTTTCTAGTGGCCAGAGACTCGCTACAAGGGCTTCCCGCCCATTTCACAGCTGAATTGCCAATTTGTGGAGCTCCGCGCTCCCGCTTGTTTCTAGTGGCCAGGGACTCACTACAAGGGCTTTGCGCCCATTTCCTGGCTGATTTGCCTATTGCAGAGCTCTGCGCTCCTATTTAATTGAGAACTCGCCTGCTGACCCAGGGGGGCTTAAGCATTCAGCCACAGAGCCCAGTGCCCAAAGCCTTATTCAAGGCAAGAAAGGGTGCAAAAACCGAAGCAGCCAAGATGGCGGATGCAGCAGCGGTTGACAGCTGCGCTAAGGCAGCAACAGACACCAGAGCCTCAGCTCATAGCTCTAAGGTTCGCAGCAAGGCTGCCAAGCACAGCAAGACCTCCAAAGCATCCCAAAGGGATGAGAGGAGCAGAGATCAGGCCCTCCAAAAAATCTGTGACAGGGCTAGCAAGGACAGAGCCGCTGCTTCAGTTTTGCAAAGTGAGCCCTGTTTTTCTGACAGGCCGCGATTCCAAGAGCTGTCACCAGAGGGAGCTGCAGACCAAATCTCCCTCCAAAACTTCCCTCTACCTATCTCCAATACAGGGCTATGGGGCCCTACATTAGACTTGCCAAACCCAGCAGTGAGAGGACCAGTAAAGGTTCCAAAACAGCTCCTTCGGCCACTTTCACACCTACAGCCGCAGGACTGCGCCCAGAGATAGGCAAGGAACTCTCACTACCAGATAATATTCAAGATATTATCGCAGAAGCCATTAAACAAGGCATTTCTGCTGGACTGCAGCAGCCCAGGCGGGCATATTCTGAGGTCTCTGCCTTTTCAGTCAATCGCATAGACCCATGTAATGAGGGATTTCCTCCAATACAAGATCCAGGTTCCCCTGCTCCTTCTCATGAGAGCCAGCCATCGCTTTCAGAGGAAGTAGAGCAAAGGGAATTAGACCTGTCAGAGGATGAAGGCCTAGTGCTTGACCAGCCCGCTTTTACCGGCCTATTTCCTCCTAGCCTCTTCAAAAGCCTCCTTTTCAAGGCTACGAATGCGGCCTGTCTTGGGTCACACAGTGAAAGGCCGGAGGCACCAGATCCTCAAAACCTCACTGACCCACTCTTCTCGGAACCGAGCAAGGAAGCAGAAGTCATCTCTTCACCTCGGCTATTCGTAGACTTAGTCCAATGGCAGTGGGCTGCTCTGGGGATGGCCCCAATTCCTTCCTCGACCGACAAACAGTTCTTTAATGTTGGCTCAGAATTAGCTAAGGTACTCCAGACTCCATCCGTGGACACACCTGTGGCAGCCTTGATGTCCTCCTCCAACATTCCTGGAGAACCTGAGGAAGGCCTGAGACCAGAGGATAGGCGTTCGGATCAGTCACTACAGAGAGCCCATCAGGCGGCCGCCTGGGCAATCCATTCTGTGACCACAGCATCCTTCTTTAACAGGGCCACATTGCTCTGGCTCCGCCAGATGCAAGAAAAAATTCCAGCAACGGATGCAAGGATGCATCAAGATCTCAACAAGATCGTGGCGGCGGTACAGTTTTCAGCTGACGCAACACTGAACACGGCCCGTTTTGCCTCCCAAGGCCATTGGTTCATCTGTGGCTGCTCGTCGCCTACTCTGGCTGCGGCATTGGCAGGTGGACACCCACCACAAGTGGCACCTTGCCTCTGCCCCTTTCACAGGGGACAAGTTGTTTGGGGAGGCTCTGGACCCCATGTTGGTGGAAACCAGAGACAAGCACAAGATTTTACCATCATCACAGAGGGGTGAATTTTGCCCCTATACGCCCTTCCACCACCCTTCCTTTTGGGGCCCCGACTTGGGCAAGGGTCCTTCCCGCTCACAGGGGTCTTTCGGCCCGAGACAAAGAGCCCATCAAGATAGACCGGCTAGAGGTAGACATTTTCAGACAAAGCGGCCCTTTCGGGGAGGAGGAAGTCGTTCCTTTTGCAGCCTCAAGTAACTGCATGTCCATACCTCCCATCGGGGATCGCCTGACCCTTTTTGCTGACCGATGGGAGGAGATTACATCAGACGCTTGGGTCAGGGAGACGGTGAGATCAGGAGAATTCCTCTCCACCCACCCACCCCGAGGTTTTTTATCCGCTGCCCAGTGTTGAAAGCTTCTAAAAGGGCCCTCATGGCTTCAGCCATAAAGCACCTACTGGACACTCGAGCTATCCAGCGGGTCCCTGAGGACCAACTAGGGCAGGGATTCTACTCAATTCTTTTTGTGGTTCCCAAGACGTCGGGTGGGTGGAGAGCTATTATTGACCTCAAAAGACTGAACCGCCATCTTATATATAGGCGGTTCAAAATGCAGTCACTTCAATCGATTCTTGGGGTCGTGAGAGAGGGCAACTTCCTCACCTCAATTGATTTAACAGAGGCCTACCTGCATATATCTATTCTGCCCTTACATCGGCAATACCTTAGATTTCACTATGCAGGCACCCACTATCAATATAGGGCCTTACCATTCGGCCTTTCATCAGTGCCTAGGGCGTTCACTAAAGTACTAGCCACCTTAGCAGCTCATCTCAGGGCCATACCCGTGCGTGTCCAATGTTACCTGGATGACATTTTAATCCAGTCCTCTATCCATCAAGCAAGAGAGGACCTCCAGGTAATTGCTCAGACACTTAGACACCACGGGCTCTCTATTAATATAGAGAAGAGCCATTTGACACCCTCAACCCGCCTGCTTCATTTGGGAGCAGTTATAGATTCTATTGAGGGCAGGGTGTATCTGTCCCAGGAGCGACAGGACAGTCTCAGGGACCTGGTAGGTAGGGTCCAAAGAGAGCGCAAGATGCCCTTAGTTCTGCTCTCAAAGCTCCTGGGCAAGATGGTGTCCAGCATTGCCATCACACCATGGGCACGCCTGCACACCAGAGACCTTCAATGGTTTTTTTTACCTTTCCAGAGGACAGGCAGGAACAGTTCACCAGCCAGGGTCCAGGTTTCCAGGGAGGTTCTCCACTCCCTCAACTGGTGGAGGTCTCCTGCCATATCCAAAGGTTGCCTATTCCGAGAGCCTCAATGACTAGTTGTAACAACGGACGGCAGCCTCTTTGGTTGGGGGGCCCACTTCCAATCGCGGATGGCTCAGGTCCAGTGGAACCAAGTGGACCGGAAACAGAACATCAATTGGTTAGAGCTGCGGGCTGTTCACCTGGCCCTTCGTCATTTCCAGCAGTCGGTCTCAGGCAAGCACATTTTGGTGCTCACCGACAATTTGGCCGCAAAGGCACACATAAACCGTCAGGGGGCACCAGATCCAGGTCCCTCATGCTGGAGGCTGGGCCTCTGGGCAGAGAGGCGTCTGCTGTCCATATCTGCGGAACACATCACTGGGGTGTCCAACGTGCAGGCGGACTGGCTCAGCAGAACAGCCATTGACCACGGGGAGTGGCACCCACAGTCCGCAGATTTCTCAGGGGCACGACTAATCTGTGTCCCCCGGTAGTACACAGGTACCCCCCCAGGACCTGTCCAAGGTATTGAGATCCCTCACTGGGGCCCCATATGAACCCTTGAGATCGGCCAGCCTGCGCCTCCTTACGTGTAAGGTGGCATTTCTGGTGGCCATTACATTGGCCAGGCGGATCTCTGAGCTAGCTGCTCTTTCAGTGAGGAGGGACCTGTGTGGTTTTCACACAGATGGAGTAATTTTGCGGTTGGACCCCTCCTTTATTCCCAAAGTGAACACTTGGTTTCACAGGGCGCAGGAACTCATTTTACCCAACTTCTGCCCTAACCCAGTCCACCCCTTGGAGAAGAGGTGGCACACCTTGGACGTGAGGAGGGCCCTTCGCATTTATGTTAAGAGGATGGCCAACCTGAGGAAAACAGAGGCCCTGTTTATTTCCTTTCAACCGTCTACCTTAGGTAACAGGGTCACACCTTCTACCGTGGGACGATGGTTGAGATTCGCCAAGGCATACGAGCTACAGTCTCTCCCTAGACCCACGCGAGTGACAGCGCACTCAACCCGGAGCGCGGCTACGACAGCGGCGTGGGCAACGCAAGCCTCTCTAGAGGAGGTTTGCAGAGCGGCCACTTGGTCATCTCCTTCTCCATATAGTAAGCATTATAAATTGGATATCTTCGCCTCGGCGGAGGTGGCATTCGGTCGCCGGGTCCTTCAGCGTGTCCATATGGAAGGGGAGACCTCGGACCAGACTGTAGCCCGCCCATAGGACAGCCAGCTTTGGTATGTCCCATTTCTGGATGCTATTTCCACCACTATGGAGAAGGGGTATTGGTCTTACCTGATACGCTCCTTCTCGTTTGGTGGAGATAGCATCCAGTCCCACCCTGAAGACTCTCTGGTCCTCGATCAGCAAGGAAGATCTTCGATAACGACACGTGAAGTCTGTCACTGTGTCTTCGTCAAAAGCTGGGAAGCTCTAGTAAGAGAGGCGTGGCATTACAACTCTGACAGACTCGGTCCAATCAACTGAACAGACGAGGTCAACCCATTCCTGGATGCTATCTCCACCAAACGAGAAGGAGCGTATCAGGTAAGACCAACGCCCCTTCTATTCATATTTGAGTTCATTTAGTATGGCCTGAATCTGTTCTGGTAAGCCCAGGAGGAAAAATGACTATGCAGTGGACAATAATTGTTTTAATTATAAATTGTTGAGAAACCTCAATAGTCAGCAATATTTTTAATTAAACTAAATGCCATGCATTTTCATAGAGCTGTAGTCTCTCAAAGTGTGAGAAATATACCAACCTTGAAGCAGGTCTCTCAGATGCTGCAATTCTGTTTTGTTCCAACCTCAAAACAAAGTTTGATCATTTCAAGTGTTTCATCTTGAAGATTGCAATTAAACTTTTGTGTTGAAGCTTTTTTTTTAAAAAAAAACTAATCTAAAAATATAACAGGTTTTTTTTTCTAATCAAACTTCAGTGTCTGCTCTAATCCTGATGTATGTTTAATGTATTCTAAAATAATCCCCTCACTTAATTTGGAGCAAGTTGTTTAGTGCCTGCTAAATAGCAACCCAGATTGTGAGCTCACTTACCTTGGTGGCTCTGGAATGAAGGACAAAATACTTGTTTTGAATTCTCTGTTTTTTTCCTATAGCTGAAATACTTAAAATATTTTGAATTTTATTTAGCTGGAATGCAGTCTCAAAAATCTTCAGGTATTATTGCTTTGGTTTTGTGTTTGAAGCAAAATGTTTTGTTTGGTGTGTACTTTCTCATATGTCCATGCATTCCATCCATTCCTCAGTTTAATAATCCCTCAATAGCTCCAGATGATGTTGCAGTTTGCTTTTTAAATTTCCCTGCTTGTATCCATTTTTTTGTATACAACTCCCCCCCCCCTCGTTTGTAGTGAGGGTACACGTTCTTGTGCTGAGGGTGAAGATAAGTTCTTCCTTCCCCAGTATTTGCCATCCTGAGAAATACTCTGCCTACATCACTTTCTGCTTTTTAGAAGTTTAGCTGGACTTTTAGAAGGACTTTAAGTGTGATTATAGAATGTGAAATTAGCAACTGATCAGATACAACGGGTGTCAAAGTCGCGTCGTCATGGCAGCGTCACGTGACGTATCACAACTTTTTCCCCTTCGCTAAACCGGGTGCGGGCGTGGCCAGCGTGTGATGCATCCGACCCGCTGGCTGCGAGTTTGACAACCCTGAGATACCGTGTTTCCCCGAAAATAAGACCCTGTCTTATATTTTTTGACCCCTGAAATATGGCCTTGGCCTTATTATCGGGGGGGGTTCTTATTATTTTTGGGGTGCAGGAGGCAGGCTGGGCCGTGAGACGCGCATCTTACCGGAGTCTGGCAGCTCCGTGGCATCTCTCGGCCGGTCTGTGCAGGGAAACACCTTGCAAAGTACAGAAAAACTTCTCGCTGCGAGAAGTTGTTAATTGCTCACCCTCGCGAGAAGTTTTTCTGTAAGACTCCGGTAAGATGCACGTCTCGCGGTGGGGTGCAATTGGGTTGGTAGGTCGGGCGGGGGATGGGGCGGGGCGGGCCACGAGACGTGCATCTTGCAGCCCAACACGTCCCACCCTGACCCAATGGCAACAGCAGCCTGGCTCTTGAAAGACCCAGTGTGAAAGTCGGCCGCCACAATTCAATTAGCCTCGAATTAACCCAGCAGCAGCAAGCAAAGCAGCAAAGGAGAGAGAGCCAAGGCGCCCAGCAACACGCTTGTCCGTGGGGAGGGAGGGGCGAGGAGATTCCCGGGGAAAGGGTTGCTCTCTCAACCCACTTCTGCTGCAAGAGAGCCCCAAAATTGGGAGTACCCTTGGCCACGCCCGGAATGGGCTGAGAGTAAGCGGGCCACCCTGGCGTTTTCCTCCCCTGGGCAGGCAGGTACCTGCCACCACCCAGACAGGGGACCGAGAGGTGCATCTAAAGCCTTGGCGGGTTTGGTGAGATAGCAGAGCTGGACCAAGGCTTGTCCTTCTTCTGTCTAAGCCTCTTCCCTCATTTGGCCAAGAAAGACATCGCTAGTAGCTACCCACGGCAGAGGAGCTGGTGGGGTCAGGCCGGACGGCCTCCCGGGATTGGAACGTGGCTGGCTGCAGGTCAATGTTCCCTCTAAGCTGCGCGGCTGCACGGCCACGCACGTGACAGGAAATCGCTGTGCAGCAGTTTCCAACTGCTGCACAGCGATTTTCAATGTCAGAGGGAACATTGCTGCGCGGCCGTGCACCTGACAGGAAATCGCCGTGCAGCAGTTTCCAACTGCCACGCAGCGATTTTCAATGTCAGAGGGAACATTGTTGCAGGTTCTCTGAAAGTCCGTCTCCCAGTTCCTCTCTCTTCCGAATGCGCGACAGGCTGGTCTGGCTAGCTTCTCGGGGAGGCCCCGTGTACTTCGAGCTCTCCTGGGCCCGAAGGAACAGTCGCCCTCGCCTCCTGGGAGTGTAGGCTCGCCCCTGGCTTTGCTGAAGGAGAGCCTGGGCAAGCTCCAGGATCCCTCCCGATTCTTTCTCTTGGGAGCTTCTGGCAGGCGCCTGGCGCCTTGGTAGCCGCTCGCCCTGGCCTGCCAGTCCAGGCAGCCGAATCCCGCCTCCGGCGCGTTTACTGGTTTCGGTGCCAGCCGCTCTTGCCCTACTTTGTACCCATGAAAAGTGGGGGGGAGACATCCTGGGGCCGTTTCTGTTCCCGGCTCTTTGGCTTCCTGTTTGAGGCGCGTTGTTGCTTCCCAGGGGCGGAATCCTTGAAAGTTGCGCCCCCGAGCCAGCTTTCTTTCCCAGCTGCGGCCGAGAACCATTTTCATTTCCGTCAATGGGATCCCTAGTTCCCTGGGCATGATGCCCTGCTGCCGGGGCTGCGTTTTCACGATCCATGAGGCTAGCTTGCCATCCCAGGATTTATCCTGTTGTGAAATCTAGCTGTAGGTTTAGTAAGGTTGTGCGAACCAGAACAGGCTTCTTTGCTTTGCCTGGGGGATGCAGAAACGGCTGTTGGTTGGCCCGGTATTGTGTGGACAGCGAAGAACGCGAGAGAGTTGCAAGGTGCATCTCGCTTCTCCCCCGCCCCACCTGCTACCCCTCTCGATAAAGAGACGGAGGGGAAGGAAAGCAGCCAGGCTGCTGTTGTCATTGGGTCGGGGTGGGATGTGTTGCCGCGGCAAAATGAGTGGCAGGCCAACGATGCGCCTTGCAATCCACGGCAAGGAGTAGATCGCGAGGCGCATCGCTGGCCTGCCGCTCATTTTGCTGCGGCAAGGAGTAGATCGCGAAATGAGAGGCAGGCCAGCGACGCGCCTCGTGATCCACTCCTTGCTGTGGATCGCGAGGCGCGTTGCTGGCCTGCCTCTCATTTTGCCGCTGCAAGGAGTGGGTCGCGAGGCGCGTTGCTCACCTGCCGTTCTTTTTGCGCGGCCGCTCTTTTTGCGCGACGGTAAGGGCGTGTGGCATGCACCAGTGGAAATGGCGGGGACCGGGTGCGCATGCGTTTAAGTAGTTGGGGGGGCTTATTTGGGGGGGGCTTATTTCAGCGCATGCTCTGAAAAGCCCTGTTGGGCTTATTATGGGGACATGTCTTATTTTCGGGGAAACACGGTACAAGCCGCCCAGAATCCCTTGGGAGTTGGGCGGCATAAAAATGCAATCAATCAATCAATAAATAAATAAATAAGATATTTTCTTTATTTAGGAAGAAAGATTGGCCCCTGAAAAAATGGTTAGGCCTTCTTTTTGGAGGGTTCTAATTATTGACTCATCTCATGGCGGTGGCACTGACAGCCCCGCCCAGCAGGAGCCCGCTGCTGGCCCACTTCTTCTGCGGCCATTTGCCATCACTCGCACACATCGCCCTGGCCTCCGTTTCACCTTCAGATGCCTTCTGGAAAGCCCTCTGCAGCCAATAATAGAGCTCTGGATCGATCCAGAGATCTGTTATCGGCTGCAGATGCCTTCCGGCAGGCATCTAAAGGTGAAACAGAGGCCAGGGTGATGCGTGCGAGTGGCAGCAAACGGCCGCAGAAGAAGGCAAGGCAGGTGTCGGGGTGTGCGAGGCCTGGTAAGTAGGGCAGCTCCACCACCACATCCCCACCCTAGCTTATTTTTTACCTGTGTGCCTCGCCCCACCCCCTGCACCCCGGGGTGGGCGGGGTCTTAATTAGGGCTAATTTTGTGGGTGGGGCTTAATTTGATCGCATGCGCTCAAAAACGAGATAGGGCTTCTTTTCAAGGTGGGTTGTCTTTTTGGAGAAACACAGTATCAAAAGGAGAGTGGGTTTGGCATTGAACAGATTAAGGAAGAGCCATTATCCATAGTTGCTTTTCATTCTCTTTCCAATTACTTACATATTCCCTTTAAGATCCATACAATTGCTTTTTTGCATTTATTGCTAATGTTCTCTGCTTTTTTAAAATCTCTGGTGACTAGATAGCAGTGGCTTTAATTGTTTGCTTCCTGACGCATTTTTAATTTGATCAACATAGGGATATATCTGGAAGAATCATACTGAGTTTACTTATTCTAGCCATTCTTTTCAATGTCTCTGCATTGACATGGATTTCTGTTTCTCTGTGATTGTTAATACCACACGGTAGTAATCTGGAATAATTATTCTTCATTTAAATTCTTCATGTGATCTACAGAATTGTGTCATGAATTTCATAGCTCACAGAAGATAATGAGTTTTGATTATGAAAAGTGAAAAGACACTTGTCACAGTCTGCTGTGTTTAACCCTTTAATTGTAAAAAGTCATATGGTGTTTAGCCATGTTCTCTGTACTTGATGTTAAGAAATTAAAATTTGAGGTTCTCATTTTATCTATTGTATTTCCAATCAGGTGATCTGCAAATCAGATGCTCCTACAGGAGATGTTCTACTTGACGAAGCTTTGAAGCACATTAAAGAAACTCAGCCTCCAGAAACAGTGCAGAACTGGATAGAACTGCTTAGTGGTAAGAAATTTCTGTGAAAAATTAACCTCTCTGAATGCTTTCAAATTTCTTTGGGCTGCCATTAATTACATACTAGTGTTTAAGGCACATGTTTTCAAGTTGTGATCTTGGTATATGTCTGTCGTCTGGCCATACAATGTTAACTAAGTGTTAAAGCATTAGTGTTAATCTTCTGAGATTTGGGGGGTAATCATTTAAAATTCCCCACAACACGATAATCCAGTAAAAAGTATGTATTGCTTTGGTGGGATAGGGAGTTGTATTATGAATGTAGTGCTGTGTTCCTAATATTGTGGCAGTTTGGATTAGCTTTGCTCACCTGACTCGGTTAATCACTTTTTGGCTTTCAAACTATTTGAATCTGGAGATGCTCTTATTATCTTTCCTTTCTTGTTTTCCACAATTTTGATTGTGTACCTTGAGATATTACCATTTTTTCATGCCTAGAAACTAGCTATTGGGATGATTATTTTTAAATCTGATGTTTTTTTAGTTTTGTGAACAGAGATAGAATTCAGAAAGGAATTATAAGAATCCAGTTCAGATTGGCGAATGTCATCATGGAATTTGATACAATTGTTCATACAGCTCACATACAATATTCATGATTATCCTAATTTTCCAAAAAGCAAGGTGAAGAAAAACAATTAATAGTTAATTTGAAGAAAGTTCCCATCTACAAACTATTTTCATGGAGTGAAAGAACCAGCTCCTACCTTTAATAGTTCCCATAACCTTGTTATGGAAATCAGGGCTCCCTGCTTCCATCTTTGTCCTTTAGTGAAAAAATTAAAAAAATGTTTTAACTTTGTCTAACCTGGTTCAGAGAAAACATAATAACAAAAATTAAATATTTAAAAAGATAAATTTATTGCTAAGGAAAAAGAACAAGTAGAAATAAAAATGTATAGAGGTAGAGTCAGTCCCCAGTTTAAGAACAATTTCTGTTCCCAAGGTTGTCCTTTAAGTCGAATTTGTATGTAAACTGGAATAATATTATTGTATACTGCTGTATAAGTAGAATTGTGTAATGAACCTGAACCATTGTGTATTTAACTCAAATTTTGCTATGATAGGCCATGTTCTTAACTATGGGTCATCCTTAAACCAAAGCATACTTAACCCGGGACATGCTACATTCCAGTTATATTGGTATATGCTCAGGGGTGTGATTCAGTCGGTTCGACCGGTTCGGGCGAACCGGATGCTAATTTTACATCTGGTTCGCTGAACCGGTAGTTGCAAGGACTGGCTGGCCCCGCCCACCCCTCCCAGGAGTCTCCATGCAGCCCGTTTTGGATGCCAGGTAAGTGCAGGGCCCGCGCGGAGGCTCTGGGAGGTGAAAAATTGGCCTCCCGTAAGTCTGGAAACGGGCCCGTTTCTGGCCTCTGGAGGGTCTCCGGAGCCCAGGGGAGGTCGTTTTCGCCCTCCCGGAGGCTTGAGGAAAGTCTCCAGAGCCTGGGGAGGGTGAAAACCACCACCCCCGCCGTGGTGCAGGAGGCCTAGTAGGCCACGCCCACCATGGCCACGCCCACCCAGCAACCGGGCAGCAAAGCGGTTGCTAAAATTTTTGAATCCCACCCCTGTAAATATGCTCGATTAATTCCTAGTAAGTGAGAGACACCAGGTTAGAAATCCAAATTAGAGATGCACCAGTCATTATACAGGCCAGAGTTCTCTTTCTTCTAAATTACTTCCAAAGACAACCCTCTCTTTTAATTTAATACCTGTTCAGGCTGTTGCATTCACACATGATGCCTGGTAGTGTGTATTTCTAATAAAAAGAAAGGATTTCCATTATTGAATTATAATTTTTAAATTATAGTTTTCTTTGCCTCTTGAAAATGAAAACTTTATTATGCTTGGTGCTAATATGTTTTTTCTCTATGAAGTAATAATATGTTATTTCTGAAAAATAAAAAATAAATTATATGAGTTACAAATATGTAGTTTAGTCATACACTATAATAGAACATTTTAATCTATTTCTGCTTCATAGTTCAATGCAACATGGCTTCCAGTGTTGTTTTTCTTTCAGTCTGCTTATTAACTTTCTCCACCTTAAGTATCTTTCACAAGCAGCATAATGTTTATTCATAGTTCCAGTGAAATCAGGGGAGTTAATCCCTTGTAAATAGTAGACTTAAATCTTAATAACATGTGTCTGCATTATTTCCTTTTATCCTAGCTGTGTGCTAACAGGAAGGAAAAACCAGTGTTGAACATGAGACAAATGCAGAGCTTTTCTTGCTAGTATAGTAAACAATGTTTTCACAGATTCCAGAAAAATATTTTGCATAGGGATTCAGAAAGCAAAATAAGCCTTAGAAGACTGCTTCTGACTGAGGTGCCTTTCTTTTCAGTCCTCCAAGCTGCAAATATTGGCTAATATTGATTACTCTGTTAATATTTATCAGGTATATTAAATGCTTAAGGGAAAGCATGTTAAAATGCTATTTATATGCATATAGATGTAATTGTGGTTAAGTAAATGAAAGCAGAAAAATAACATATCACTGTTATTTGTGCAGTGGTTGTTGGCCAAGAAAACCAATTTGGAAAAGAAGCAAGAAGTTGCCTTAGATTGTAAGGCTCCAGCTGTGACTGTTGGCATCATATATATAGTTTTGTGATGGTTTCTAACACAGATGGTTTCTACTACCCTGTTTCCCCCAAAATAAGACATCCCCTGATAATAAGCCCAATCGGGCTTTTGAGTGCATGGCAATAAGGCCAAGCGCTTATTTCAGGGTTCAAAAAAATATAAGACAGGGTCTTATTTTCGGGAAACACGGTACTCTGCTGGCTTTCCAACCTGTCTACCTCTGTTTGTGTTGAAATTACAACTCCCAGAATTCCCAAGTCAGCATGGTTTGCAGCACAAATGGAGAGGGGAGACAGATTGGGGAAAACTATTTTATACATTGTTATATTTTTCCCCATAAGTACATTGTTTAAAAACTGCACTTTCAAAGTTTTGCAAGTTGTATAATATTTCCACGAGTATGCCCAAAATAGATCTGTAACTTATAGGTAGCCTTTGCTTAACAACGTAATTGGAACTGGCAACTCAGTTGCTAAGTGACGCAGCCATGAAGTGTGACATTAGATTACTGTACCAACTTACATCAGCAATTGTGGCATTTCTGGTTGTAGTGTTAAGCGAAATCTGTGCAACATCATGTCATTAAGTGCCACTTGCAACTTCCTGCTAGCTTCCCCATTGACTTTGCTTGTCAGAAGCTGACAATGATGGTCACAAATGATGATCAAGTGACCATAGGACACTGCAACAGCCACAATGTCAAGGATCTATTGTAAGTCTTTTCATATGGTGCCATTGTAACTTTGAATGGCACTGAAGAAGATGTCCTTAACTGTATTTGTATTTCTTTGTATGTAATAAACTCCCAGCCATATGCAATACTACTTCCTCCAAGGTGATAGATTTGCATCTCTGTGTATCACCTTTGAATGAGTTCTAGCCTAGCCTCCTTCTTGGATCTTTTAGTTTGGGGGCAATAATTTGTTTTAAATTATTGGTATTCAGTATGTTCAGTCATGTGAGGTGGAGGCCCTGCTTCTAATCTGTAGCACTACATCTCATTTATAGTTTTGAAAAGAAATATGCATTAAAATCTCCTTCTCATTCTAAGATACAACAGAGCTTCAGATTACTTTGATTGCATTGTGAACTCATTCATAAGGAAAGTTGTAAAATATTCGTAAGTCCGCAAAGAGCTCTGATATATGAACACATGGTAAAATAATTGTCAACTTGGAAGTAACTTAACTTCTTCAGAATTCCTTGCAGTTTGAGGGTTTGGTCACAAGGTGTCACCAATATACCAAGAAAAATAATCTAATTAAATGGTCACACAAAAGAAGGGTTTCCCCCCCCCCCCTTTCATACTTGTTTGATAAGACTTTAAGAGTGAAATCTATGTATTTTCAGCATATTCTGAGGGTCCTGTAAATATTTCATTAATAAGATAGGCAGTAGACTTTGCCTACACTAGACTTTTAAGCAGATACAGGCAATACCTGAGGACAATAATGAACTAGACAGGGTATCAATATATAGTCTTAACTAATGGTCAAGTTATTCAAGAACCAACCTTTTAAAAAGAATCCAGTAAATGCAGTTATCTGCAAAATACTTGAAGAGAGAAGGGCATCGCTTTCTCTTTTTCTCTTACTCAATTTTAAATGTCAATTGCCTTTACAGGTAGTCCTTGACTTACAACAGTTCATTTAGTGACCATTCAGAGTTACAATGGCACTGAAAAAAGTGACGTATGACCTTTTTGGACACTTAACTATTGTTGCATCATCTCCATGGTTACATGATCAAAATTCAGATGCTTGGCAACTGACTCATATTTATGACGGTTGCAGCGTTTCTGGGTCATGTGATCACCTTTTGTGACCTTCTGACAAACAAAGTCAATGGGGAAGCCAGAGTCACTTAACAACGGTGTTACTAACTTAACACCTGCAGTGATTCACTCAACAACTGTGGCAAGAAGAGTTGTAAAATGGGACAAAATTCACTTAACAAATGTTTCACTTAGCAACAAAAATGTTGGGCTTAATTGTGGTCATAAGTTGAGGACTACCTGTACTTTCTTTAGGGTAAGGGTTAACTATTCATTTGTTACAAGGCTTGCTCAGTTATTTGGTTTACCTTCTTGTAAAAAGTTTCATATTTTTATACCCCACCCCCCAAAAAAGTGCATGTGACCTCATCCAGTAGAATATTTTTGAGGTTCACTTGGAAAGAGTTGTGCTTCTAGAGGTTGTTTGTGTGATCCAGAGGTGCTGAGTACATCATTATGAAGTGGATCTTTAAATCTTATCAGAGGGGGGAAAAAACCCCATTGTTATATTTTTGGGGTGATGATGTTTCCAAAATATCTGCTAAATGTTTACGAGCCTTTTTTTCTGTTTTTTTTTTTTCCCCCTTTCCAGGTGAGACATGGAATCCATTAAAATTGCATTACCAGTTAAGAAACGTCCGCGAACGGTTAGCCAAAAACCTAGTTGAAAAGGGGGTTTTGACTACAGAGAAACAGAACTTTCTCCTCTTTGACATGACCACGCACCCCCTCACCAACAACAACATTAAGCAGCGCCTCATCAAGAAAGTTCAAGAAGCTGTGCTTGACCGATGGGTGAATGACCCCCACCGCATGGACAAGCGCTTGCTGGCTCTCATTTACTTAGCCCACGCGTCGGACGTCCTGGAGAACGCTTTTGCCCCACTTCTGGATGAGCAGTATGACCTTGCCACAAAGAGGGTGCGGCAGCTCCTGGATTTAGACCCTGAAGTCGAATGTATGAAGGCCAACACAAACGAGGTTCTGTGGGCTGTTGTAGCAGCCTTCACGAAATAAGTACAATCAGACTGCTCAAACACTCCCCCCCCCCCCCTCATTTCATGTAAATCGGTTAATCTTCTCTTGATGATTCATATTTTCTGTCATCTGTACCTCCCTTTTTGTGATGAAAATCAGCTCCTGTTCATAAGAATGGTAGGTAATGTGTTCTGGGTCCCCATA